>RJWM01037224.1:0-17603 GCA_004363535.1 Dasyprocta punctata
AAAAAAAAAAAACAAAAAGAAAGAAAAAAGAAAATATGGTGAATATTTAAAGTAAAAGGCATTCATTACAGTAAAAGACACATTGCCATTAATCTCTCACGAAATATTTCCCCTAGCTGTCAACATATTTATGCCATCATTCTTACTGATTGATTGTCTTTTTGAGACAGAGTTTCACTATGCAGTTCAAATTGGCCTTAAACTCACTTTGTAGCCCAAGTTGGCCTCACATTCCCAGCCATCCTCCTGCCTCAACCTCCAGAGTGCTAGGATTCCAGGCATATACTATCCCATCATTCTTGTGACTTTATGTAGTTCTGAAAATTCTGTTTGGAGAAGGTCTTTATCTATGCTTTTGTGTCTGTCTTGATCTATTTTTGTCTTTTGGAGACAAGGTCTTGCTATGTAGTTCAGGCTGACCTTGAACTCACTATGTTGCCCAGGCTGGCTTCCAACTCACAACAATCCTCCCTCAGCTTCCTGAGAGTTGGGATTACAGGTGTGCACCACCACACTCAGCTTTGTTGTTATGAATCAATTAGACATATTTACCTTTCATGGCCATTTTGACTTAGGGTAAATGTAAGAAGCCAGATAGTACCAGATCTAGTGAATAAGGTGGATGAGGAAACATAGTTTGATTTGACAGCAATTACTGTGAACATTTTTAATTCATTCAGGATTTTAAGATAGGAAAGACAAAACATGCAGGAAAGACTTCCAGAACTGCTCCAGAAAGCAACAAGAAAGATGGGGTAAGTATATTAAGGCAATGTATTTTTTAGTTTAGTAAAGTTTTAGAATTTAAACATTCACTGTATGTTTTATCACATCTCATAGGTATATATGTGCAAGAAACAACAGTAGTATTGATAGCATTTACTATTATCTGTAGTTTAAAGCATGCAATGGGGGGCTTGGAGTACATCCTGTGTGGGTAATGGTGTACCACAGTGTCTATATCCCTATACCTGCCAGTAATTAGTTAAGGGATCTGGGGAGAGGGGAAATTAATTTTCATCAGCCTTGCATTTGCATTTAGTGGATTTCAGCAGCCCAAGGGGAGTCTTCTAACAGTGATGCAGGTGCCGGTCGTTAGAGGACAGGCTCCTGAGAGTAGAAATGGAAAGAAGATTTTAAAAAGGCTGGGAGTAAAGCATTGACACTCCTGCTATGTCACACTCCTGGGCAAAACTGGCACTTATGTATCACAGCTCCTATTTATGCCTACATTTATATAAAATTCACAAACTGAAAGTCAATATTTAACCAGGCATTGTAGTGTATGCCTACAATCACAGCACTAGGGAGGCTGAGGCAAAAGGATTACAAATTTGAGGACAGCCTGAGATACATTGTTGAGGCTCTGAAAAACATCAGTATGTATCTCCAATAAAAGTAATTTCCAGGCCCAAATAATTTCACTGGAGAATTCTACAAGACATTTAATAAGAATTAACAGTAATTTTATACAATCTCCTACAGAAGAAGAGGAAATACAATTTACAAGGCCTATTTCTGTCATGCTATCAAAACTAGATAAAGAGTATAAAAATAAAAAAATACAGACAAATAGCTTTCCGAAATTACATTAAAACTTTCAAAAATACTAGCAGACTGAATGCAATAATAAACAAAATGAAGTATACATCAATTCCAAGTAAAATTTATTCCAGGTGTTCAAGACTGGAATTTGAACAGTTGAAAACTAATCAGCACAATCAATCATGTCAACAGGGAAGGTGAAAATAAATCATATAATCAAATCAACTGATACAGAAAGAATCCTTTGCAAAATATGAATTCCATTCATGTTGCATGATATGCTTTGTGTCTAGATGTCCCCCCAAAGCCTCATACAGTTGTTTCAGAAGTAGCTGAATCTACAGTTTGCTGCTGATTCATAATGCAATGCTTAGATTAAGGATGCTGGAATCAGAGTGAGTTATTTCTGGATCAGTCTACTGATTGAATTGGTACCACCCTAATCCCAGCACTCTAGGTAAGATAAAAGGAGCAGAAAGAGACTTGTTTCCCTCTTTTGTTTTCACTTGTTGCTTTTTGCTGTCTTCCACCACCATAAGCTGTTGACCCTTTGCCATGTGCCACCCTGCATTGGAGCCAGCCAATTATGGACTGAAACCTCTAAGGACTGTGACCTAAAATAAACCTTTACCCCTTTAACTTGAGGTGTTGGGTGTTTCGTCTCAGCAACATTAGAAAAACAACTAAGACAATGCAACTGTCAGAAAATTAGGAATAGAAGACAATTATCTCACCTTAAAAGAGAATCTATAACACCCCTAAACCTAGCTTTAATGTAATAGTGCAGAACTTCTGTTTCCTAAGAGCATTGGTGCAGGGGTAGAAGAATAGATAAGTAGAGCAGAATAGAAGACTATAAGTAGACCTAAACAGAAGTGATTGACTGATTTTTTAACAAAAACGTGAACTACAACTTGATGAAAGAAAGCCTTTGTGACGAAGAGTATAAGAACAATTGGACAACCATAGGTGACAAACTATGAATTCAAAGGAAAAATTTAAAATTATATACAATTGAAATACAAATTATTATTTTATTTTGCGCCATTGCTTTCTGGGAAATTGAAATGCTTCAATTTGCATTAAATGCTTGGATTTGCATTCATGCATCATGGCTGTTCTACACTCCAGTTCTGTGACTTTGACTATGGTCCTTAAATTCTCTATTTGAAGTTTCTTAATCTATGACATGAGAATAATGTCAAAGGGAAATTATTATTTTTTTTTATTATTTTAAAGAGAATAAAACCAAATGAAATAAAACAGAATAGAGTCAATCAAAGCAAAATAATGAACATGGTACATGACTTCAAAAAAAGATAAAAGGAAATCAATAATGGCTACCATAATGCCTCTTGTTACCTTCAAAATAACTGCCCATACCATAGGGCATAATAAAATCAAACTAAATAGTACAGAATAAAACCAATAAAAACAAAACAATGGAAGCAATACAGGACTTCAAAACAATAGTAAAACAACAGTACTTACTTTAATGCCTCTTGTTATCTTCTAAGTAGTTTCCTATATCATCAGACCAAATAGAATCAAACAAATTAAAATTGAATAAAATCACTCAAAACAAAACAATGAAAGCAATACAGGGCTTCAAAACCAAATAATAGGAAATCAATAATGGTTATCATAATATATTTTGTTATCTTTGAAATAACTATCCATGCCATCAAATATAATAAAATTAGACAAACTGAAACAGAGTAAAACAAAAATAAACAGAATAATGAAAGCTATAAGGGATTTAAATCACAATAATAGATTAACAATGGCCACTGCCTTTCCTTTTTAGACATTTCCTCTCCTTTCACTTTCACAATTTGTATTGTGTATTTTGGATACCACTAACTCCTTAAATTTTTTACTAGGGAGGCAACATGATGTTCACCCAAGTGACTCTGGATCATTTCATCAATCAGCATGATCTCAAGTTGTATTCATTTACCTATAAGAGCCTCGAGGTTATCTTTCTTTATAACTGAGTAGCTTTCCATTGGATAAAAATGCCATGTCTTTTTTTTCCACTCTGCAGATAATGGGCAAGCCACACCCACTTCTTTCTGGTTCTCTATCACTTAGATCATTGTTCTCTCTCCTTTGATTTTCAGTCTATGAACCCCCTTTTGAGTTAAATGTGTTTCTTGTGTAAAGCATATGGATGGATCCTGTCTCCTGATCCATGCTGCCTGTGTTTCTTTTTATTGGTGAATTGAGGTCATCTACATTAATGGTTATGGCCAAACATACACTGCCTCATCTCTGCCATGCTATTTTTGTGCCATTGACTGCCTACTTTTCCTCTCTATTCAGTTGTCTACCCTGCTCAGTGATATCCCTTCTTCACTGTTCCTGGAGCTGTGGTCTTTTTTTATTTCTCTGTAGAGTGTCCTTCAGTATTCTTTGTAGGGTTGGTTTGGTGGTCATGAATACCTTCCATTGTTCTTTGTCATGGAAGTATCTTGCTTCTCTGTTAATTTTGAATGATAGTTTTGCAAGGTACATCAACTTGAGTTGGAAGTTGTTTTCTTTCAGGACTTAAAAAAACTTCACCCTAAGCTCTTCTTGACTTGATGGTTTGTGTTGAGAAATCTGTCATGATTCTGTTGGGTTTTCCTTTACATGTGATCAGTATATTTTCTCTAACAGCTTTTAATATTTTGTTCCTGTGCTGAATTTCTGGAATCTTGAATATTATATATCTGGGTATAGATTTACTTTTGGTTATGTTTAGTTGGAGTTCTGCATGTTTCACTTATGTGAATGTCACTTCCTTTTCCCATGCTTGGGAAGTTTTCTGATATTATTTCTGTAAATAGACTTTTAATGTCATTTGTGTTGACCCCTGCTTTTTCATTTGCATCTTTTATTGTTTGTTTGTTTGTTTTTTGTTTGTTTGTTTGGTTTGGTTTGGTTTTTTGGTATTGGGGAGCAAACTCACAAACTTGCATCTGTCAGGCAAGCGCTTACACCACTGAACTAAATTCCCAGCCCTATTTTTTTGATACAGAGTCTCATTATGCAGTTCAGGCCAGCCTTGAACTCACTTTGTAGCCCAGGCTGCATCTGGAACTCACAAAGATCCTCCTGCCTCAGCCTCCTGAATGCTGGGATTAAAGGCATGTGCTGCCATGCCCAGCTACATCTTTTATTCTTAAATTATGTTTCTTTGGGTTGTCTTGCAGCTGTTGAATTGTCCCTTCCAGTTTCCTTGTTATTTTTAAGAGCACTTTTCTTTTATGATCACAAGCTGCAAACCTGTCTTCAAGATATGAAAGTCTATCTTCAGTTTCTTTCAAGTGGTTTTGCCAGCTTTCAATGGAATTTTTAATTTCCTGGATATCTATTTGAATCTATTTCATGTATTCTAAATCTTGCTTGTATTGTTCATTCTTTTCCCTCATTTTCCTACGCTCTCCCATTTTTTCATCCATGCCTTCTTTAGAGATATTTAGCAATTCTTTTATGTGTTTCATTCCTTGTTTTACCTGAGTTAGTGTTTCTGTTCTAATTTCTTTTACAGCCTCATGAAATTGTTTCTTCAGTCGTTATTGCCTCAGAACTTCAGTTGTGCAATTCCTGCTCTCTTCCGTGTTTGTATCTCCTGGACTTGCTCTCCTTAGACTGGAGGACAGAGACTGCCTTTTGCTTCTTTGTCTTGACATATTCCTGAGTTCTTCTGGTCAAGTGGGTACTGGGGTCCCAGGCATTTCCTGCATTGGCTACAATTTCTCTGAAGTGAGACTGGTTCTTCTAGAAAGTGCTGGCTACAGGTATCTGATGGCAACCACTGGGTGCATTGGTGCAGAGCTGTCTGATGCTTTTCCAACATTTGTTGGCTCCCTGTTGGTTGGTGGAGTGTGCATGGGGGTGGGGCTGCTGCCACCTGAGGACCTGGGCTGGTCACCAGCAGGATCCTCCACTACCACCCCTGGAGTGTGCACAAGGGCAGGGAGGCTGCAGCTTCCAGACCCAGGTGGCTACTCCCAGAGAAACTCCATAATGGCGCTAAGATGCACGCAGGGGTGGGGCTCATTCTGTGCAATTTCTACGGGTCTGTGCCCAGTTAGGAGCTGTTGGAGGAAGCTGGGAGCAGTTCTGGTTCTGGGCTTATTCAGCCCAATTCCCCGATGGTTCCCAGTCCATCACTCTCTCCTGCAGAAGGACTGAGTTCTCTGTACTCACCACCAGCCAGTGAAGTCTTCCAGGTCCGCTGCTCCCCTCACTGCCACTCGCCTCCAATGCTGCTGTCTTTGCAGAGGCCTCCAGGGTCGCTGTCGCCATGTCACCTTGATTGTGTGTGCCCAGGTTGCAACAGTTCCTCTTGCACAGTGGGTCCGGCTCTGGACAAAGGCACCTTCAGCTACCACCTTTTTCTTCGTTTAAGTTTTTCAGTTTTACTCTTTCTGTGGGCTTCAATTCTCACTTTAGATTCTTCCTGGGTCCAGGGGACCCACTTCCTTCCTTCTTGTCTTCCCCATGATGCTATATTGCAGCATCTGGACTGTATCTGTTAGAGAGGCTGTTTACTCTGCTGCTTACTGTTCTGCCATCTTCCTGGAAGTCTCAAAGGGAAATTAGATATTATCTCAAAGAAAATTAGAAGGGTTACATTAGTAAACATGGTAGCCTATATAATTGTACTTGGAATATGCTAAGAACTCTCATTAATTGTTTTCTACCATTTAATATTGAATATGATTATATTATTCATGAAAAGGATATTCCTTAAACACATCTGACAAAGGTCTACTGATTTAAAGCAATAAGCGCCCTACATTTTGATCTCTTGCATATCCCAAAAGGCTACTTAAAATAATTGGATGAAAAGACTTCTATATTTAATAACCAAATTAAATAGCAGAGCTGGATACAAAGTCAACCCTCAGAAATAAATAGCATTCTTGTACACAAATAACAAACTCACTGAGATTAGGGAAACCACATCTTTCACAATAGCATAAAGAAAAAGAAATACTTAAGAAACAATTCAACAACGGAACTAAAAGGCCTTTACAATGAAAACCACAGTATTCTGAAAAAGAGATTGAAAAAGATATGAGAGAATTGAAAGATATTCCTTGTTCTTAGGTAGAAAGAGACAATACACTGAAAATGACCATACTTTCAAAATGGTTATACAGATTTAACACAGTTCTAATAAAAATACCAATAACATACCTCACAGACTTACAGAAAATATTCCTAAAATTGATTTGGAAAATACTTAGAACAGAAAAAGCAATTCTCATGAACAAAGGCAAGGCAAAGGGCATCATAATCCCTGACTCAAAATTATATTACAAAATTACTGTGATAAAGACAGTATGGTACTGAAAAAAATAAAGCAGACCCAATGGAACAGACTAGAAGATGCAGAAACAACTCCAAATACAGTCAGTCACCTTATCTTTGATAAAGGGGCCAAATAGCTTTACTGGAAGAAAGATACAATCTTTAATAAATGGTGCTAGGAAAACTTTTACATATTCCTGAGATTAAATATAGACTCATAACTTTCACTATGCACTAAACCAAAACTGAAATGGATCAAAGATTTAAATAAATCCGCTGAAAGAGAGGAGAAGTAGAATTTATGAAGATTTTATGAATATAGCCCAGATTGCACAGGAAACATTTCAAAGAATCACCTGGGATCTCATCTTACTAAAAAGGTCTTGCACAACAAAAGAAACCATGAAGAGAGTGAAGAGACACCCCACAGAGTGGGAAAAAATTTTTGCTAGCTGTTTCTCAAAGGACTAACATCTAGAATACATAAAGAACTCAAAAAGATCAGGCCACTCCCTGCAATTTAATGACCCAATTGAAAAATAGGTATCTGAAATAAATGGATACTTCTCAGATGAAGAAGTAGAAATGGGAGACAAATGTATGAAAAAATATTCAATGTCACCAGTCATTTGAGAGATGTAAATTAAAACAGCACTAAGATTCCATCTCTCTCCAGAAAGAATGCTATCATTAAGAAATCAATAATAAATACATGCTTGGAAGGCTGTGGAGAAAGAGGAAACTTATTGGTAGGAAAGTAAACTGGTACTATGAAAATCAGTATAGAAATCAGTATAAAAATTCCTCAAAAAAACTAAAACCAGACCTTCCACTTGACTCACCTATTCTCCTTCTAGAGATCTTCCCAAAAGAGTTAAAATCACCATGCCACACTGATATATGCACACCCATAGTGCAGCATGATTTATAATACCTAAATTTTGTAAATACTCATATGCCCATCAATAGATGAGATTTATATACAATGCAATACTACTCTGCCATAAAGAACTTTAACCTTGACACATTTCTAAATAAATGGATGCAACTTGAGATCATACAATTAAATGAAATAAATTAGACACAAATGTTAAAATATTACAATGTTTCTTTGGTGCAAGAAATTGGAAATAAGGACCAAAATGTGAACATAGCAGATGTTGGGAAATAGGAAGAAACTGTTCAAATGGGAAAGGGGAGCAAGAGAAAGGGATGGGAAAGGAAGGAAGGGGAAAGAAAGAGATTAGAAGGAAAAACTGAAAGCAAAACTTTTGAAAATAAGGGGAAGAAGGGTAGAAAGGAGGGAAGCAGATTGTAGAAGAAGAAGAATCAAGATATATTATGTATAGGTACAAATTCCTCATGATGAATGCAAGCATTATGTATACTTAAAATGTAACAATAAAATTAATTTAAAAATAAATTAGGCTTGCCAGCTGCTGCCATCAGAAGGCTTGCTTCCTGTGGGCAGTCAGTGCAAGCAGGGACATGCAACCACGTGAGCCCTGTGCACCCTCAGGCCACAAATGGAGACCCTTGCTTCCTTCAGGCAGCTGTGGCTCACCAGTAGAATCAGACAAACACACCCCTGTGTGCCTGCCACCATAAAGGGTGCCCCAGTGTAGACATGCAGGCT
This sequence comes from Dasyprocta punctata, assembly GCA_004363535.1. Lineage (NCBI taxonomy): Eukaryota > Metazoa > Chordata > Mammalia > Rodentia > Dasyproctidae > Dasyprocta > Dasyprocta punctata. The sequence goes on from RJWM01037224.1 coordinate 8,489, forward strand.
GAGAGAAGCAACCCCACCACCAAGCACCTCTGGCCATCGGGGAAGCCTTAGTGTAGCTTCACAGGTCTGGAGAAGCCCACCACATGCCCTGCTACCTGACTGGGAACCTGGGGTCAGAGAAACCCAGGTGCTTATCCCATTCTCCTACACTACGGAGTGGCAGCTGACATGGGAAGTGCCTGGGACCCCACAACTAACTTCTTGGGAGGAATCCAGGAGAATGTCAAGATGAAGGAGAAAAAGGCAATCTCAGACCTCCAGCCCACACAGAACGAGTCTGGGAGATATAGTCACGGAAGAAATTGGAAGTCACACACCTGAAATCTCTGAGATGTTAGTAACTGAAGTAAAGTAAAAAATTTATGACACTGTAAAAGTAATCAGAGCAGGAATAATGTCTCAGGTAAAAGAATAAATCACAAATTTAATGAAAGAATTGCTCAGCATATCTAAAGAAGACATACATAAAAAAGAGGAGCATAGGAAAATGATGTAAACATTGAATGAACAATATAGGAAGGAATTACAATGCATAAAACAGATTCAAAGTGATATCCAGGAATTTAAAAATAATCAAAAGCTGGCAAAACTGCTTGAAAGAGACTGAAGGTAGACTTTCAGACCTTGAAGACAAGATCACAGCTAGTGATTGTGAAAGGAGAGATCACTTAAAAATGACAAGGAACCAAGATATAACAATTCAATGGCTGCAAGACAATACAAAGAAAAGTAATTTAAGGGTGATACATAGCAGTGAAGAAGAAGGGCTCAACACAAATGAAATAAAAATACTATTTACAGAAGTAATAGCAGAAAACTTCCCACACATGGGAAAAGAATCTGGCATGCAGATAAGTGAGGCATATAGAACTCCAACTAGCCATAACCAAAATAAATCTATACCCAGACATACAATAATCAAGATCCCAGAAATTCAGCACAAAAACAGAATATTAAAATCTGCTAGAAAAAAAGAAACAGGTCACCTATAAAGGAAAACCCATCAAAATCATGGCAGATTTCTCAACCCAAACCATCAAGTCAAGAAGAGTTTGGAGTGAAGTGTTTCAAATCCTGAAAGAAAGCAACTTCCAACCCAGATTGATGTACCATGCAAAACTATCTTTCAAAATTGATGGAAAACTAAGATACTTCCATGACAAGGAATAACTGAAGGAATTCAGGACCACCAAACCAACACTACAGAGAGTGCTGAAGGATATTCTAGAGGGAGATAAAGACCATGGTTCCAGGAACAGCATCAGAGTAGGATCACCAAACAGGACAGACAATTGAATGCAGAGGAAAAGTGGAGGCCAACAGCAGGAGGATAGCATGGCAGAGATGAACCAATGCATGCTGGTTGTAACCATTAATGTAGATGACCTCAATTCACCAATAAAGAGAAACACAGGGAGCATGGATCAAAGAACAAGATCCATCAGTATACTGTACACAAGAAACACATTTAATTTGAAAGGAAATTCATAGACTGAAAATCAAACAGAGGAAATAATTCTTCCATGTGACAGGAGACCAGAAAAAAGCAAGCACAACTTGCCTATCATCGCAGAATGGATAAGAAAGATATGGTATTTTCATACAATGGAAAGTTATACAGCTATAAAGTAAGATAATCTTGAGGCTCTTGTAGGTAAATGGTTGCAACTGGAGATGATGTACATGGATGAAATGGTTTGAAATCATGTGGGTGAATTCTAGCATAAAAAAACCAGAAGGAATTAGTGGGACCCAAAAGGTACAATACATATTAAGAAAGTGATTGGAGAGGAAACACCTAGGAGGGGAAGGTGGTAATCACTGTTAATTTCTTATCATTTCACCTTGAACTCTTGTATTGTTTTCATAATTTTGTTAGGTTTGGCTTTTCCCTGTCTTGTTTTGTTAGATCTTACTGTGTCTGGTGGTATGAGCAACTGTTTTGAAGATAATGGATATACTATGGTAACCATTGTTAGTTACCTATTATCTTATTTTGAAGTCCTATAATGCTTTCAGTCTTTCATTTAATTGGTTTTATTCTGTTTGTTTTGTTTGATTTTATTATGCGTGGTGGTATGAACAGCTATTTTAAAGAAAATGAGACATTATGGTAGCCATTGTTGATTTTCTATTATGTTGTTTTGAAGTCCTATAATGCTTTTATTCTTTTCTTTTGATTGGTTTTATTCTGTTGTGTTTTATTTGATTTTATTACGTGTGATGATATGGATGGCTATTTTGAAGAAAGTGAAACGTTATAGTAGCCATGGTTCATTTCCCATTATCTTGTTCTGAAGTCCTGTAATGCTTTCATTCTTTTGTTTTGATTGGTTTTAGTCTGTTTTCTACTATTTGATTTCATTATGTGTGAAGGTATGGACAGCTATTTTGAAGAAAACAAGAGCCATTATGATAGCCAATGTTGAATTCCTGTTGTTTTGTTTCGAATTCCTGTAATGTTTTCATTTGGTTTGATTGGTTTTATTCTGTTTTGTTTTGTTTTGTTTGATTTTATTGTTTGTGAAGGTATGGACAACTATTTTGAAGAAAACAGGAAACGTAGTAGCTACCGTTGATTTCCTATTGTTCTGTTTTGAAGTTCTGTGTTGCTTGCATTGTTCTGTGCTGATTTGTTTTGTTCTGTTTTGTTTTATTCTCTTTAAAATAAAAGGAATAAATAAATAAAATTATATTAGTCAGATGCATTTTGTCTCTCTCTTTTTTCCTAGAGGAAGCTCTTACAATTCCATTTTGTGCATAAAGTAACACTGGACTACTATAAAAATAATATATATCCATCTGACTTATCAGATTGATACATTTAATAGAACTGGTTTGAAACAGAAATCAGAGCGGAGACATAAAATGAGTAAAAGATAATCTAACTATGTACTGTAACAAAAAACAGTACCAACAAAAGTGATACTTTAAAATATAGAACGTTTCCCCAACCATATTGAAATTGATTTCTAAAACTTTTAACATAGATTTATTTCATAAATTAAATATTTCCTTTCTTGTCCTAAGAAGTTTAAGTTTTGCCCTAGGGATTTACTTCCTAAAGTAGACTATTCTTTTCAGTATATATCAAAAACTATGAGAAAAGTATTTTTTTCTAGATACTTGATCACTCTCAAATGAGTCTTCAAACCACTTAGGAGCTTTATTTTATACTTTCTCAGCATCTATTCCAAATGTATGCCTTGATTTCATGCATATTCCCTAAGTTAAAGTTAAATTTCTATTTGTATTTTGCACACTTAACTGAATGACTGATTTTGATCCTTATTGGTCTTTTTGCTAATTGCACAACTTTTCCTTTTCTAAAATACTGATCCTATTGAAAAGGACCCTCTACATTTACCCCTACTTATAAATCTTTTATTCTACCCACCTATGCTATTATCATCATTAATTAAAATCAACATTATTTTGTCTTTTGTTTATTTTAGTTCTCTTTGTGGACTGCTTTGTGCCTATCAGGCATTTTAGAGTTGGCACATGCTACCAGTAAATAATATACTGTGTCTCTCTCCTTGTATGTTCACAAGACTGAGCTACATTATCTGCTATCAATTTTGAACCCCTATTCTTTCTCTCAAAATCCTCTTCCACCAGTTTCAAGTTGATGTTTATCAATAAAAGGAGCTCTTGTCTGATTTGAAATCTGGAAGCAAAGTGGAAACCATTTTCTGAAAGCAGGTGCAGCCAGATCTGTAGGCAGGAGAGAGTTTCAAAGCAGCTTCCTGGTGAACTCCAGAAAAAGAACCATTCATCTTGCAAGCAGAGCAGATGTGAGAGCTTCTCACTGATTCATGAGAGTTATAAATGTTTCAGAATCACTAAGCTTTCTGCTCAGGCTGAGATTTGTAGTACAATTTCCTCTGACTTTTGGTGGCAACTCAGCCTCCCATTGTAGTCTGCCTGGCTGCCACTCTTCTGTCACATAGATCTCTAATTCTATGCCAAGTTGGTTGTATCTAGAATGCACAGGGGACTATTTTCTTGAATATATCATAATAAATACAAAGGTCTTCAGTATATTGAAAATAATATCCCAATATTTTACGGAGTCCTTATCAAGTATCCCCCTATTTGAGCCCTGACGTCTTTTCTGCAATGTGGCTTCTATTTTGCTTCTCATCAAAGGATGCCTCATAAATCTCAATATTGCTGGTGGCAACCAGGATATCTGAGAACTGAATGATGACCTTGAAAAGTTTGGTATCTCCAGAGAGCTCAAAAGTATAGAGGATGACACCTTGGAAATGTGTGAGTTGCCAAGGCTAATGTGTAATTCATATAGAAACAGGTGTCCAACTTTACCAACATTTAACACCAAACACCACTGTTCAAGTGTTTCAGAAAGTCATTCATGGTAACATTGCTTTTGAATCCTATCTACAACTTATGCCTCTGTTGGGTTGAATGTTTTTCTGAAAAAAATATTATACTGTATTCTCAGCCTTTTCTCTTTAGCAAACTGACCAATCTGACTCTTCCAGGCTGGAAAACTACCACACATAATGGCCTTTGTGAAATTTGCCACTCAATGTTTGCCACATGGCTAGAGATATTTGTATGATAGAATGTTCCAGAATTTAAGCTAAAGTGGTGATGTCATAAGTGAGTATAGATTATGGACTTGTAGCTTCATAAAGTGTGGGGGAAATAGTGGAAGGAAATCTGAAACTTGATTCCCTAGAATAGCATAATGGTCAAGAATGCAAACGTCAGGGCAAGCCAGTTACTGTTTCAAAGGCACCTACACAACTTTTCACTGTGTGTCTTCATTAAGTTACTTACCCTCTTGTATTTCTTTATGAAATGGATAGAATACTAACACTTACATTGTAATAGTCATTGTGAGTACTGTCTTGATTATGATAGTGTTTCTTTGTATTCACACTAAGTAACTTTAGTAAACCCTTTTGTATGATTTCAAAACCCTCAGATGCAAGTTCTAGAGTCTTTCTAACATGTATATTTCTATGTATATTTTTTTAACAGCAATGACTTTCATTAAATTGAAAAACAAGTGGGATTAATTTTATGTAGGGCCAAGGCAAGCCACACTGAATGTACTTGTCTCTTCATTGAACTGCATGCTGGGTAGAAATTTTGAAAGTAAATCTTAAATAATGAAAACGTAAGAAGAAAATTTCTTTTCTGTAAATGGCCTCAGGAGTTAAGTGATATGTGTCAAACTGATTACTATAAATTATTTTCACATCTTTCACGTAAATGTAATAATGAAAGGGAAAGAAAGTGCTCCTAAAGGAAAGAATAACTGGGATGGGGAAAGGATAAAAGAAAGGAAAAGATTATATGTATGTAGGTATGCATATATAAATGCATGTATGTATATGCATGCAAGATAGATAACTATACCAATAATCTCTGTTAGTTCACTAGAAAGAACAGTTTGTGCTGTCAATGTTTGATTGTTTGATCATTTTTTGTGCCTAGATCTAGTAACCTGAACAGCTATTTCTAACATAACAATATGCAATATATTAACTAGAGTGTTTCCTACTATTTTTTTAATTCAGTATCATATATATCCTTTTCTTCTGTTTTTCTTTTTAAAATAAAAAAAGTAAAAATAATAATTTTGAATTTGTTCCTGTATTTTGGTCCCAGACGAGGGAGATGCAGGTGAAGTTGAATCACAACTTGATTATCATTGTCCCAGACTATGTTTGGACTCTAGCTGTCAAAGAGAACTCCATTCAGCAAGGCTGCATTGAATATACACACACAGGACATGAGTCTTCTTTGGTTAATTGCAAACGCCATTCTTAGCATTACTACAGAATGAACTGGGAGAGATTTGCACGGAATCTTGAAAGAGGAGTACAATTCAAAGAATGAAAGAAAGAATGAGGAAAGAGTGGTGGTGGAATAAAGAGTAGCTTAGACTTAGTGGAGGAAAAGTCATGCAGGAAGGCTTGATGGAAGCAAGGCCTTCATTATATCTCTGGGCCTTGGATTGACAGGGTGAAGTACACATACATTCAACAAAGTATATGACTAGTCACTATCTACACTTGCTTTATATCAATCAGAGAATCATTTTCTTGGTTATGTTCCACACTTGTAAGGCAATTTCCCATGATTTAAAACTTTGAATTTCACTTTATCTTTTATTTTTAGCATTAATTATAATAGTTCATTGTATTACAAAATTCCAAAGGTAAAACAAAATATTCCCATCTTCTCACTTTTATGTAAGTCACTCACAGTCTAAAAGCATAAGCGTCATTTTTAATATCACATTTCAAAAGCAACAACAAGGTAGTAAAACGTGCAATCATCTTGAATATTTCTCTATGTCCTCTATATCCAATAGCATGAGCATTCACATTTTTGTTACTATTAAACATGTACATGGATGCAAGCATGTTAAAGTCTTAGCTTATATTTCTTCATTGTCAGGGGGTTTTGGCACAATAGAGAAGCAAAAAGTAAAAAGAAGAATGTGTTTATTGAGAGGACGTGAGAAGGAGCACACAACCCATGGTGACTGGGCTATGTCCTTCGACCAGATATGGGGGGCAGTGTACACATGACCTTCAACCAGATGTGGCACTTGAGGTGGGCTTATATGACACGTGAGGAGCTGTTTGGAATTTTCTTCATGCTCACACCACGGGGAAAGGATGAAGGAAGTTGTAATTGGTGGAAGGAGAAAAAAGGAGGAAGTGAGTGTCCTGGTAAGCATTCCTAATTTGGCCTTCCGCCATGTTAGACCACCACCATAATTATACAGTTTATACTGGGGCAAAACTCTTTCATTCACCTCTAATACCTCCCTGCAAATTCCATTTTATGTGCCCAAAGGCTCTTTTATAAACCTAGATTTAAAATTTAAATCTGTGGAAGTTAAAAATTAAGGTAAAAAAAAAGACGGGATTATTCAACTATAAAGAGAAAAACAAAAATTTCATTGCAAGCTTGTTCAGAAAACTTTCCTTTTCTGAAAGATGAATGGAAAGCTGCCTTGGATTTCAGGAAAGAGGTGAGAGTAAACCTCAGACAGACCCCTGAAGCTTCCTGTAGAGCGAGCCTGGACCTAAGGCTGTGGCAGCTGGTTGTTTCCAGGTCATCAGCCCCCTCTACTCTTGAGAGGAGTATCAATCATCACTAGCAGGCCCCAGCTCTCAGTCATCCAGTTTGGAATAATCCTGGTAATCTCTGTCTTTTTAGTCCTCCAGGGAAATCCTTTCCATTGTAGGATGCACATAAGCAATTCTCTTGGAGGAAAGATTTGCTCAGTACTTCCCATTTGCTCCTCCGGATCTGCTTTTCACGCTTCTCCATCTTTTCATTTGCCCAAGGACACTGACCCGAAGGATGCACACATTCAGGGCTCCCTTGATTTCTCTCACCAAGCTGGGCATCGGACACCTGCAGACAATGAGAAAGTGTCCAGTATGTATCCTTCTGGCATTCTCCCTGCTGCATGGTAGTAGAGTAGCTATAACTTTCTACTAAAAGTCACAGTCCATTTCCTCTCTGTGATCTGAAATCTTGTCTTTTCTCCTGCTCCTTTTAGAATGACTCTCCACTGTTGCTGTCCTTAGAAGTATGCAAGATTCCCTGCTAGTTTCTCTTAACCCAGTATATACATTTAACTAATACAAATAGGAATTTGAGCAACTTGAAACGTAATGATAGTATGAAGGGAGAATATCACCTCAGCCAACAAGGAAATAGTAACTGTATTTCAGCATGTGAGCTATTGGAGAGTATGATTAAACAAAGGCCCTTGGTATATTTACAGTTGATTAGATGGAAACATTTCTTCAGAATAGAATATATACAAAGCATTGTGTAGCCCAGTGGTGGCAAACCTATGCCACATATGCCATAGCTGAATGTTTGCTACCATTGAAAACTTTATAAAGTTCACTTTCACTGGTCTAGACCTATAGGTGTAGGGAGTTTACTGTATTTTTCCAAAAATAAGACCTACCTGCAAAGTAAGTCCTAGTGTGATTTTTCAGGGTACTGGCGATATAAGTCCTACCCCCAAAAAGTACAGTTAAGATTGTTAGCCAGATGGATGCATTTTGTACGTCTGTCATAACACATGACAGAAATACTGAATTATAAAATAATATTAATATGTAATAAAATAGAAACAAATACTATTGACACTAATAAATTAAGTGATAATATAAATTATAATTAAGTATTTGTAAATACCCAAGGCACCTTTGGATGAGAAGTAAATGGCCATGCAAACAGATGAACATAAAACTTATTGATGAATAAACAATCAGAGTACAGACAGCACATGAATAGCATGCATGTCTGACAGAACAGACTTCGCTGTGTCTAATATGAATCTTCACAACTGAGTGTCATGTGTTGTAATATATGTACTTAATGCACTTGTGTGAAATTAAAAAAAAAAGGTTTTGTGAACATTGGCACCTGCAATTTTTGTTCATCATTATTAACTGTCATAATTTTTGTTGTCCCTTCTGTCTCCTAAGTCTTTGGTTAATATTTGACTTAAAGGAAACTTTGTGAAGCCTGGCCTGCAAGAGGTTGTAAAAGGTGAAGAATTCATAGGAAAAAATCACCGACAGCTGTGTTGCCAATGCAGTGTAAACAGGCTACATGTAATATAGGAGAGATATAATTCCTGATCTGCTAGAAGATGTCAGAAGTGCCAAGTTCATGTCCCTAAAACTGAAGAATGAATTCTAAGGAACAGTGAAAGTTAAAAGTAGGAAAGGTTTATTGAGAGATAGCTCCTGAGAGACAGGCAGTGGCCCTTTGTCAATGGTGATTTATACAGCAAAGTCACAATGTGGGTACAAATGCGGGTCAAACTATAATCAACCTGTATGAGTACAAATATAACTGCTTAGTTAATACTAATCCAATTGGGAAATGAGTCATATAGCAAGAGTACATGGGAAAAACAAAGGCATTTTTGGGAAGGGATGGTTCTGAATGCTCTGGTTACTCACCTGGGCAACTGATGCCTATCTAGACTTCTTGGAGCAGGCAGCACTAATTAAAGTATAATTCTAATTTACTGCTTATCCCATATATGGGCAAGTAGGCCAGGCCATTGCATTTTTATCTTGAGGCC
>RJWM01037225.1:0-17580 GCA_004363535.1 Dasyprocta punctata
CTATGTAATCTAGCTCCTCCTTAATTATAAACAATTTTCTGTGGACCATAAACCATGAAGAAGCCATCTACATCCCCATATGATCTCCTCCAACCTATATTTATCACTGATGTTGGATTGCCAGAAAACACAGCGGATATTAATTCCACAGCGTTTCCCAGACAGAGTTTAAATAATGGTAGGACTCACAAGTCAAATCCTGAAAATCTTTGTGCTTTCTGGAAGATATATTGAAGGAAAGCTCCTAAAATCCTCAGTAAATCTAGCTGTGTAATGTTGGAAAGCTTGGCCCTATCTTGGCAGGATAATTACTTCCCTGTAGGAAACTGAAGTTGTTTGATTTCAAAGAGCCCTCTTAGCCATTCGTATCTGTGAGACACTTGATAGTGCTATTAGTATCTGAAGGCTAGTCTTTGATGTTATCAACTCTTCCTGCTCATAGCAGCTTCCTACCTTATCTCTGTTCTGGTGGAGAGTAACCAGGGAAGTCCCAGAGAACAAACACCCTATGGTGGCAACAATTCATATTCCTCAAAAAATGCTGCAGTATCGATGCTATCTGCAACCTCAGACAAAAGCTTAAAAACAACACTCGTAAAATATTATACATCTCCCTTAACTGCACTATATTTACCAATTTATCCTTCTAAAAATAACCTCCTTGGTAAATGTTTAGGCAGAAAATGACTTGTAGTGCTATGTTTTAGTAGAGTTATTTTAGTGGCTGTCCCCAACTATATATATATATTGTCATGGATTACAAACTGGTGGTCAACTTAGCACCAGTTGAATTAATTCAGCTGGTGTTGAGTAGAGATGCTCCACCTGAAGAAGGTTGCCAGCATAAATAGGGACATGGAGAAGAAGAAGGAGGCATTGTGGGTTCTTCCAAGAGTTGCTGTTGGAGCCGCTGGTTCTCCTGGAGGTGCTTGTCATGCTGGCTTCCCCAATATGGATTCGGCCATTATCGTTGGAGGAGCTTGGGACCTCATTGTTGAGAGTGGCTGTGGTTCACATTGCGGGAGCTCTGCTCCTCACATTGTGCATCGCTTCCTGGCTCCGGAGGGGAGACTGTGTGCTGGTGTGCTGGAGAATCTTGTCACGCTGGGCTTCCTGACCTGTGCTCAACTGTTCTTCATTGTCGGAGGAGCGCGGGACCTCGTCGCCGTTGGGGATGGCTGTGGTGCTCTTCAGGGCAGCCCCGCTTCTTCTTTTGAGTGTGACTTCTCGGCTCCTACGTAGAACCCTCAACCCACTGCACAGCTCCTTCACCCTGCTGGCATAGACTTTCCAGTTCCACCGCTGACCTGTGGCCTTCCCAGCACAGAACTATAAATAGACTGGCGTGAGCCCTTATTGTGGGCTCTTAGATTCCAGTTGGTACTGTGGGAGGCATTGTCATGTGTTTTGGGTCTCTAGTGGGACTCTTACATGATATTGCCGTGGGATCCAGGCCCTCGGCTAAATATCCTGGGTCTTAGTGTTGCAGACAGATTTTCCTGCACTTTCTTGTGTTTAACTTTGGGTGACAATTACAAAACAGTATTACAAACCCTGTGTCCTGTATGTAGTTGTTCTCCATGTAATCCCTGACTACAACATATATATTTATCTTATATATTTCATATGTTATATATATATATCTTATGTATCATATATATACATATATATATATATATCTTACAAACTCTCAGACACTGATTTAGATTATATTTATCCTAAAACATCATAGATGAAAACAATCACCAAGCTAACCATGTCTTTGTCATGACTTTTCCCTTGCCGATAGATTTGAAAGCTCTTTGTTTCTCTTGTAATTTGTGGGCCTCTTACAATGAATAAAAGAACGGTATTATAAAAACATCAGTCATTCTGATTCTGTGTTTTTTGTTATCTTTCCTTCAGGTACTACAAAGCAGTTACTCCAAAACACATTTCTATAAAATAAAGACCCAATCTGAACTTTAGCACAGATATTTATTTTTTTTCCCTTTGTGTTGTAGAATATTGGGTTCTTTCAGAAATTAATACCATTTTTACTTAAAGACCATCAGAAAACCGGACTGTCCTAAAAACTACCTATTACATCTTTTCTCATCATGGTGGGAATTTTCTTATCTTTAAACTTTGATGTCACTTTAAACTGATTTTCTAACATTTTCCTGTGTTTTTAGGACTACTATATTTAAAAAAGTATAATTGATAGTGTACAATTCCCATACAGAATAGCACATATCTTTTCAGCCATATAAATGGTGATCATAAGTAATATACAGTCTAGGGTATTTTCAGGAGCTATAACAACACATTTAAATTTTTTGATGAAAATGAAAGTGGTCAAGGAAATCTAGGTAACTAAATCTCCAGTCTACTGTGCACTGTATAAATATTATGATATATTCACTTAGTGACTGTTACACATAATCTAGTGACAGCTGAAGTATTCATCGGTAAACCTATAATGACTTGTGTACTCATGTGCTTGTGTGTATTCACATGTATACACACAAAAACCCACACACAGAAATGATTATTTCTTTTCAAATAATGAAAGGAAACCTTATTGGATGCCTTAAATCTTTTGTTAAAAGACTAGTGTCATATAGATCCTATTGTACATTGACATTTTTATGATTTCTTTCATCTTTTTATGTTAGGTTTGTGGTGTTTTGTTCTCCATTTGGTTTCAAAGGTCAGTATGTTTTGGTGGCCCAAAAATTATTCTAGTTTTAATGGTGATATCTTCACTTACTGAATTATTCATGGTATTTGTACGTATGAGAATCATATCTCTATGTCTCTCTATATAAAATGATATGTTTAACTCTAGAAAATCAAACAGTATTGTTTTTGATCTGTCTGTTTTAGGCAGCTTCCTAGTCTCAAGGATAAAATATCTGACACTCACAATTTAAAGAAAAAGAGGTTTAATTTGACTTATGGCTTCAGAGGGTTCAGTTCCTGGTTAACTATCTCCAAGGCAGAGACATCATGGCAGATGACTGTGGTGGAGGACAGATCCACACAGCATGGTGGCCTGGATGCAGAAAGAAAGGTAAAGAATCAGAGAGGAAGGAGCAAAGGTCCTGAGATCGTACCTTACAACTCATCACTCTCAAAAACCACCAAAGCTCGACTCCATCAAATCTCTGGGAAATTCTCAAACAAGAGAACACAATCTAGCTGATTGTCAGTTTCCCAAAACCAAATACAGTGAAAAAATCATATATTTGCTACTCATATTTACATCACATACATTGACAGGTTGAATGAGGAGGTTTCTAGGTGAAGATAACATCCTTCAAACCAGAATCTTCTTTGGGTCACCAAAGAATAATGACCTTTGGAAAGTAAGTGGAGTGGAACAAAACCAAACACAAAAAAGAAACAGACAGTGAAAACCATATAAAAATGGTTGTACAAGTAGATCTACCATAACGTTCATTTTCTGAACAAAATAATTAAGAATTTATATGCTTGTCTTACATTATTTAAAAAGAACGACTTTAGTGCATTTCTTTTAGTACAAAATATAAGCAACCTGATACCACTATGCTGGTATCAATAGCAGTTTAATCTACATTACATAGCAGCTAAACACATTTACGACTGCATTTAGACTCCTGATTTACAGATCTATTTTATATTCCAATCCAATAAACCTGTATTCTAGGCAGAACATCTTACCCAAATTTGGCATTACCAATAAATGGCTAGTTGGAGAGGTATTGTGATGAGGTACTTTGGTGTTTGATATCTATAAGATGTATCGATGTTCCTTAAATGCCATGGAAAAGATAACAGTAAATATAAGTGAATTATGAAGCTGCATGTCAGTTTAGTGTTTTGGGAAATTTCATTAATAAATGTCATTCAATACTATCTTTCAATGAAACAACAGAAAGAATCATATATTGGAAACATTGCATTTTCCTTGCAGAAAAACTGACCACATCTCTATGTGTTTGTTTATTTGTTTTGTATTGGGGATCAAACTCCCAACCTTGCACCTGCCAGACTTACACCACTGAACTAAATCCCTGGCCCAACATCTCTGTTTTTTTAAGAAAGGACTTAGAATGTATTTATAGATTTTAAATGAATCATTTTCCAGTAATTTACAATCATGGGCCATCAGATAGTTACTCTATGTCACAGACTCTGAGAAAGAAAAATAGAGAGAGGGAGACAAACAGACAGAGAAGCTACAAAGTCTCCATTACTAGATATTCAATGATTGATTAATTCTGACGACAGACCTATTAGCTCAGAACGTTTGTTGCTAGTATGTTGTGAAACAAAATGAGTATGAAAACCAGAAGTGGGGTCAAAGAAGAAATCGAAGGAAGGAGGGAAGAGAAGAAGGAAGAAAGGAAGGTAAAGAGGAATCAAGGAAGGAAGGAAAGAAAGGGGGGATTAAGGGTATGAATAAAACAAGAAGAGGAAAAAGACGAATAAAAGAGGAAAAAATGAATGAGATATGGAGAGAAGGAAGGATGAAAAAATTCCAATTACGTAATCCCAGAAGACACATCTTTTTTTGAAACTGGCAACAGACATCCCTCATTTACCACAAAGAAAATCAGAAGTATATTTCCTCAACTTCCTGGACAGTGAATAGATAATGTAGTTCAATATGAGAGTAGGCATAGTAATGTCTGCTCATCCAAAAATGCTCAAGTACTGATTCCCAGAACCTGTGATCTTGTCCTTTTGCATGATAAAGGGAAATTGGAGTGGCTGGTGGAATTCAATTTGCTAATTGTGGTAGCTTTTCAAATAGGGATATTTTCCTGGACTACCCAAGGGTTCTTAGTGATATCATAGAGACTTTAAAAGTGGAATGGGACATAAAAGAGGTAACATTAATAGGATGTGTGGAAGGAAGAAAGGAAGGAAGGAGGGAAGGAAAGAATGAAGGAAGGAAGAAAGGAAATAGAGAAGGAGGAAAGGAAGGAAGGAAAGAGGGAAGGAAGGGGAAAGGAAAGAAAAATGTCAGAAGGAAAGGAAAGGGCAGGGCATAACTAAAAATTCTAACAATGTATGACTGTGGCCTCTTTATTCTTTACATGAGTACTATCCTCTGTACTTTACAGAGCTATGTCTTGCATGGTGTAAAGGTATGGGATGAGAAGCTGGTCTGACTGAAGGTGTGTAAACTGTGAGAAGCAACTCAATTTTCTCACAGAACCTCCTTTAGGGATGTGAACAGAAGCCATGTCTAAAAACGTGTATTCATTAGTGACGGAAACCAACGATTCCTCCCTCTGTTATTTGACAGGGCACTGTACAGTTAATCGGATTTTTGCTGGCTTGACAGAATCTAATCTGCCACTTAATCAGTCCCTTTACTTTTTAATCAGTCACTGTACTTTTTAAAAATTTTTTTAAATGAAAAGAGAATAAAAATGATGATACAGAATTTCAAAACCAAGTAATATTAAAACTGGGACTGATTGTACTTTTAAGCAATTCTTCAGGGACCCTGTTTGACTGGAACTGGAATGATATTCATCACTTTCACCCTTTTCTATCTTAATGGACACATTTTCTTCTTTGGCATAATGTGGCATTTATTTCTAAATGAAACTGCCTTTGCTTGAAACTGGCATGGCTGGCAAAAATGTAAGAATAACTGAAGAGAGAATAAAGTGATGAAATGACCACTCTAGTATTGGTGGTTGGCTTGTTTTGTTAAATGTGTTAATCTTATTTCATGAAATAATTATTTCATATTTGCACTCATAATGTCTGAGGAAACACTGCCTTTGCCTCTGTCACATGGATATCTTAAAAACATGCAAATAAGTTAGGTTTTTTTCATTATGTCTTCATGCAGACACATATTTACATCTGATTCAAAACAAACCAGATCCTTTTGGCTTTCTTTCTGGTCCTTATGCAAAATATTGAAACCAGCTGTAATTAGGCTTATACTTCAGTATTCTCCAAACAAAACTCATCTTGTTTACTATTCAGTTCAAGGGACATTTGAGTAACTGCATGCAAAGTGCTATACATACAGAAATGGCAAGTGAGATTTTTGTTCTCAGTCCATTTTTAGTGAAAATCACTTGATCAAATGATTAGTTAAAGTAAATAGCAAGTCATGGACCAGGAGGCGAACCAAGAAGTCAACCTGCCCCTCCAGTAAGCCAGAGGCAGCTATGTAGGCTGGGAGGAGTACCAAGAAGTCAATCCATGCCTTCCCATGAGCCAGAGGCAGTCGTGGGCTGAAAGGAGAACGAAGATGCCAACCCACCTCTCCATTGAACCTGTCAGTGTGCATGCTGGGACACAAGAAGAGAGTCCCACCCTCTGGTAGGCAGCCAGCTGATTTGGAGGAACATAGGCTGAGATTATAGCAGCTGAGGTACAAAACAATTTACTGCTTGTGTTGCTTGATTGACTTTGGAGGCCTAAAGCTGGTAGTCTGAGCATCTATGAAGAGGACAACAACATGCAATGTAGCAGCTATGGGGGATTTCCTTCTGTCTTGTTTTTGAAATCCAGTGTTGTTTTCACTATTTTGTTTTGCTCTGTCTTATTGTTTTGTTCTATTGCCTTCAAAATACAAAAAATAAAATACAATAAAATAAACAGCAAAAGTACTCATCTTAAACCAGAAGTACAGAAAGAAACACACTGGTTCTTCACACATCAGAGGATGTAGGTACAGATTTTTAAGGATGAAAAGTGAAAGGTACTGGAAATTTAACAAGCAGACAATGTGGAGCAGAGATTCCCTTTGGCAGTAAGAGCATTAGACAAGGAATCAAACACAAAAAAATTTACAACATTATAGGTACGACACTTGTGTAAGCTTTATGTTGGGACACAGAATTGAAATTGTCAGAATTCAGTAAGGACTATGGCTAGAAAATCGAGACAAGATTGTGAAAGATCTTTACTGCTGTTATAATCTCATTTTTCTAGAATAAAAAATGATAATGATTGCTGTAATTAGAATGAAGAACCCCTATTGATATTTTTTAAATTCTTGAAATTAAGGGTACTCAATTAAAAGGGGGAAATATGAAAAAGGAAAATAAGACAAAATGAAATCAAGAAATGAGGGCTATGAAACTCAACCAATTAGATATAAGGTAAACACATAGATCTCAAAATACTGTATATTCAGACAACCAGAATTAAATACAGTTTTGTGCTGACAATGAAAGGATGAGTTATTTGTAGGAAAATGGTTAAAGAAAATGTGGTGTTTACACACAGTGAAATACTTATTTGCCATAAAATAGGGTAAACTTGAGTCATTTGTAGGTAAATAAACATATCTTGAGTCTATAGTATTAAGGGAAATAAATCACACTCAACTTCAATATCACATTGTTTCTCTTATATGTGAAATAATATATATATGTGTGTGTGTGTATATCTATCTATCTATCTATCTATCTATCTATCTATATATATATAGAGAGAGAGAGACAGAGAGAGAGAGCACAAAGTAAAACATAGATAATACGAAGTAGGGAGATAGATCTTTTCCAAAGAGAAAAGTAATGAAGAGATGGAGGTAACAGAGAAAGGAAAGTAGAAGGGGATTAAAAAATAATTAAGATGTGCTATGTACATGCACAAACTCCACACAAGGAATGTACACATTTTGTACTCCAGACTTGGACTAATAAAGGCAGCAATCTGAAAAAAGTTACTACTAATAAAAAGTTTTAATTAAATAATTTATAAACAGTGGATAATAAAAAAATTATACAGTTCAAACATTAATTAAGATGGTATAAAATGCATCTCTTTGGGTCCTCATTAACTTAGTGATTTTTTTTTATTTTGAGTCATAGTGCAGGTTGGCCTTGAATTTGCAGCAATCCTCCTGCCTCAGTCTCCGAGTGCTGGGATGACAGGAATGAAGGTCAGTAATTCATATATGAAGGGCTAGTGGTACATGTGAGTGTCCTGTGGAAAACTCCATTCCCAAAAGTCAGGTGCAAAAATTAAATGTCAGCAACCTAGAAATAACCCAAATGCAAGAATGAACAATCAATAGTAAATAAAGAAGTGAACATGAAGAAATAAATAATGGTCGAGGAAAGACAGTAGAATCAACAGGCAGCTACTTATCAGTTTCAAGTGATCTCATCAAAATGGAATAATTCCATGAGGAATTAATTCAGGAATGCAATTTACCTCCTTAAATGAATACCTGCTTAACCTGGTTTCCAATAATGATAAGATCATTAATGTGGAGATGTACAGGCTTGAAAAAGTGGCAAAATACACCCAATTTCCCATCAGTCTCAGTAACCTGTATAACCTATATGAAGAAAATTTAAATTTGTTATAGGAACATAACCTGCTGTAGCTTGGATCTGAACACCCAATAAATAACAAAGACCCATGTGTAAAGAACTATGTTCCACTCTGTGGTACCAGAATTGGTGGCAGTAGATCCTTTTAGGGGCAGAGCTTAGTGGGAGGAAGTGAGATCACTGAGGGGTGTGTCCTAGATGGAGAGAATGGCACCACTTCCTGTTTTTATGATGTGCTTCCATGGAGACAAAGTCAACAGGATTCCCCAAACATGGGCAGAAGCATCCAATATTGAGCCCTAAACTAAACTTCTAAGTTCACTGTATCAATCAGGGTTTACTAGAGAAACAGATATAACACAAGATTTACAAATATATATAAGTAATGACAAGATTGGCTTGTGATGGTCAGCCACAGAGTCAGATGAGGAAGTGTGTAGAGGGTGTCTGCACTCTGGAGGCTGAAGGGTTCAGCCCAAGGGCTATAGCTCACTGCAGTGTTCTGTGCAAGTCTGTATCAGGAGGCCAAAGGGTCTGAAGAATCCACGACAGAAAGCTGAAGATACAGGCTGAAGATTCCCAGCTAGAAGCTGAACAGTCTGTGCCAGAAGCCAGGAGACAACGTCCAAGCTAAAGGCAAAGACTGGAGCTCCTCCGAAGAAGCAGCAATCAGTCCCTCCTCGTTTGCCTTTTATTGCATGCAGGCTGCTCCCCTGATGTGGGTATAGCACTCACACCATCTGCCTGCCCTCCTCTTGCACAGTCTGAGGATGTTACAAACTGGGGACCCTGGCTCCCTGCTGAACCACTTCCTTAAACTTCTGACCTTCTCAAATCGACACAATGAACAATATCGTAGAAAGGGAAGGACTTGTTCTCTACTGACCTGAGTTACTTACTTAAGCTTCTAGACTTCTCAAATTAACACAATATATAAACCAAAACATTGATTATCCTGCTACCCTGTTCAATTCTGGAAACCCAGAAAAAACGAACATGATAATATGGTTATTGTTGGGCTGGGAATTCGGCTCAGTGGCTTAAGGGCCTGTCTGGCAGATGTGAAGCTGTGAGTTTGATCCCCAGTGCCGAAAAAAAAAAAAAAATGGTTATTGTTTTATGCTACAACATTCTGGGGCAGTGTATCATATAGTGATACATAACAAGCTGTTTAATATTCACTACCTTCAGGTTTAAAGAAGTAACTCATTCATGTCATGAAAATATAGTGGCCTCCATCAAAAGTAGACTATTTCCATCATTCTGTACACTCAAACATTTGCATCCCAAAAGATGTACTTATTACTTTGAGATTGGATGGAACATTATAGAATACCATGTCTCATTCTCTATCAGAGGAAAGCACATTATACATTCGCTAAAGAGTTACATGGCCTGGATCTAATTGTGCTGCTGTATTTCAGCATGGATTTTGAAATAGATTGTTTCAGCGATGCTTCCAGATAACGTAAATATTTAAAGTGAGTACCCAGCCAGTTAAATTGGTGTACTCATCAATCTTCAGGAAAAACACAGAAACAGTAGGATACTCAAAGAGATTTGTAATATTATGCTGGGAAACCTTGTAATCAGTTGTCTTTAAGCCGGTGTACTGTCTTGATTACTTTTCTCTCATTGCCGAAACAAAATACCCAACACCCAGAGGTAAGGAAGGAAAGGTTTATGTAGCATACAGTTTGTGGATGTTTCAGTCTGCAATTGACTGACTCCAAGGCAGGGTGGCATGGCACAGGGGCAGCAGTTCAAGGAGGCAGAAGACAGCAAAAGCAACAAGAGCAAAAAATAGGGGAAGAGCAAGCCTTTTTTCCTCCCTTATATGGTATGCAAGCTACCCGCCCTAGGGCAGGTGTACAACTCACACCATCTCTGTGCTATTCTCTTGCACAGGCTCAGGATATTTACCAATGTGAAGGCACTGGCTCCTTGCTGAGTCACTTAAATTTCTAAACTTTTCAAATGAACACAGTGAATCAACCACTACAGGTACCCAGGAAGACTAATGGTGTAATGCAATAACTTGAAATATGAAAAGCTACAGAGGCAGATTACAATCTAAACTCTGAAGACCTAGGGTAAAGCAATGCCCTAGTGCAGTGTTCACAGAGACGGAAAATCTAGTCTTTTGTGATTTTCATTCTACACATACCTCGAATAAATTGGATGATCCTTACTTGCCATAGAGAGGGAAACCTGCTTCACTTATTCAATCTTCTCCTCCTCCTCCTCCTTTCCCTTCTTCTCTTTTTCCTTTTCATGTTTGTCTTCTTCCTTGGCTTCCTCTTGCTCCTCATTTTTCTCCTTCTTCCACCTCCTGGAACTACTACTCACACATTTCTTATTCCTGTTTTCCTTCTTCTCTTTCTTTCTCCTCCTCCTCTTCCCTGCCACACTTTATATCTGAATTCATCTTAATATCTTCTTGCAATCCCCATCAAACACCTACAAATGTTTAATCAGAAATCCAGGTATCTTAAGACCCAACTTAAAGATAGATGCCATCACAGATGACAAAATTACTCAATGGTGCTCCAAAAAGCTCCTGCTAGTCCTAAATAGCAATCTTGTACATTTTTTAAAAAAATTAAATGAAATCTGGAGGAACTAGTAACTCTGGCATGAATAAATGAAAAGAAAAATATTAAAGAGCATAAAAGAGGGTTTTTTAAAGAAAAAAATGGCCCAAAGCTCTTCTTTAATAAGTTAAAAATGGCCTGAAAAATGTATAATATGACAAATGAATACTGATCAGTGACTGAACTTTCTTTACCAAATGTCATTAATTTCCTTCCTCCTTAACCCCATTCCTGCTTTTTCTTCTTTCCTTTTTTCTTTCTTTCCTTCCTTCCTTTTTCCTTCTTTCCTTTTTTGCTCCTTCTTCTATTCTCCCATTCTTCCATTTCTTATTTTCTTGCTTTCTTTTTCTCTTTATGTCTCACCTTTGCATCTTCCTAAGAATTTAGAATATTCATGATGATAATACAGTGTCTGTCCACAATATCTCATTTAAACCTCTCATTCTTGGTGGAGACAGTGTCTCAACTACCAAATCTCCTTGTTTTGAAGTTCTTTTTGCCCGTGATTCTTCTGGGTTTAGAACGAATTCTGGTAATCAATTACACACTTAATATCTTAAGTTTTCTGTAGAATTATTTTGTTGTTTAAATGGTGAGGGTTATGCTTATTGAATTCTCAGAACTCATAAAATATATTACAGTATGTTCATAAAATAACGGCACAAAGAATCATACTTATTTTTGCAATCCAGACAAAATGCAATTGATCTTATTTTATTTGCAATCTCCCTTTGACATTTATGAAAAAGGCCTCTTAAATCCGATTTTGATTGAGTGGATAATAGATGGCTTGTCTGTACCATTTTAAGAATAACTAACATTAAAAATCACTAATAGCACATTAAAGTTCATTTTAAAATTTTTATATGTTGTTATACATTGTAAACATATCATAGTACTTCTGTTCATCATTTTTGTATCTACTACCACATGGAAAAATAATGTTTTGTGGCAAGAAGTGGTTTATGCTAGTATATTTCTATTACAAATATTTTACTTTTAAGCCAAAAGGGAAACGATGTGTAACAATGTGCTTTGACCCCACTTCTTCCACAAATGCTGAGAAACATTTTTATTTTACCAAGAAAATGAAGCCAAGAGACATAAAACACTCTGTATTCATTCACTGATTGCCCACAGTATATTATCATGTCCCCAGTTATGACAATTTCAGGGTGAAGAATGAGTTGCTATTTAAGTACTGAGAAATTTCTTGTTGTAATGATTCAATCGAGTGTCTCCTATACCCTATCCTCTTCCCACCTTTATTTTCTTTCTTTCTTTCTTTCTTTCTTTCTTTCTTTCTTTCTTTCTTTCTTTCCTTCTTTCTTTTTTGCTAGAACTGAATAGCATGGTTTGGGTACTTTGGAAAAAAATAGACCATCATGCAGCTCATCATCATGGAAGCTAGAAAGTTCTAGAAACCAGTAGCTTCTACTCACCACCTGAGAAGCAACTTCTTGCAGATGGCCATTTCATGGTACAACAAGACCAGAGAGAGGACAAGCACACCAGAAAGCTAACATTTACAGTAAAGCCACTGCTTTGATAACAGTTTGTTAACCCATTCATCCATTGGATTAAGCCATTCATGAAGACAGAATCTTCATGACTCAATTACGTCCCAAAGGTTCATCATTTCAGCACTAGGGCATTGGAAACCAAGGTTCTAACATGTGTGTATTAGTCAGTTTGCCCATTGTTAGCACAAAATATCTGACACCACAATTTAAAGAAGTTTAATTAGGCTCAAGGTTTAAGGGAATACAGTCCATGGTCCATGGTTGGTTGGCTCCAAGGCAAAATCTCATAGTGGAAAGGTACGGTGACATGGCAGCCAGGAAGCAAAACAGGGAAACAAGGTTCAAGAGTAAAGGGTCAGGGTCCACATGAAATACCTAAAGTTATCTTTC
Source organism: Dasyprocta punctata (assembly GCA_004363535.1). Lineage (NCBI taxonomy): Eukaryota > Metazoa > Chordata > Mammalia > Rodentia > Dasyproctidae > Dasyprocta > Dasyprocta punctata. The sequence goes on from RJWM01037225.1 coordinate 12,796, forward strand.
CATAACCAACTGAGATACACTCAGAAGCGTGCTTTACCATTTCCTCAAGTCATCCACTGGCCAATTAAAAGAATGCGACTTATATGTACTATTTCATCCTAAGTAATACCCTACTAAGATTTGAAGATGCATCTCTTTCTGAAATTCTGTTTTAAACTTCTAAATTCCTCTGGCTAAATATCACAGGTCCTCCCATTCTTACCTGGACTGCTGGAAAGATTTTTCCCAGGGAAATCACCGAGATAAAGGGAAAGTGTAGTCGTCCTCCCCCTTTCTTAAATTAAGATTTAAACTCAAGACTTTCACACTGATCTGTATCCTAGCTTTTTTCTTTTAAATTATTATTATTATCATTATTATTATTGGAGATGAGGTCTCACTAAGTTACCCCAGGCAGATCTCAGACTTTGAATTCTCCTTCCTCAGCTTCCCAGAGTGCTAGGTTTACAGATGTGTACCACCGTGCCTGGATGGCAGTCTGTTCTGACCATTGCTTCTGTAACTTGTTGGAATCTACATTGCTACTGATAAAACTGCCTGTCATGTATGCATGCTACCACTATAAAGCAGGAGTACAAGGTGGTTCTAAGTAGGCTCAGTTGAAAGACGACATAAAGTCACAAACACGAGCATCTTCTCAGATACCCTGTGGGTTACCTGCCCTGCCCACAAACAGCAAAAGACACCTTTCCATACCCTAATTCTACACTCAAAGTACTAACTACTTAACAAATATTTTTACCTCTTCTGTACTAGCTATTTTATCTCATCCTTCACATATTTTATTTTTCCTTAATTTTAGTTGTTTTTCCTATCAATATGTACACAGATCACATTGGTTTTGTATTTATGCATCATTTATTATTCAAGAATGTCATCCATTTTTGATTAGTAATTCCTAGTCTTTTTATTGTTGGTTTTTTTTTTTCCACGTTCTCCATCTGAACTCTGTAGCTTTTTTTTTTTTTTTTTTTTTTTTTTTTTTTTTTTTTTTTTTTTTTTTTTTTTTTTTTTTTTTTTTTTTTTTTTTTTTTTTTTTTTTTTTTTTTTTTTTTTTTTTTTTTTTTTTTTTTTTTTTTTTTTTTTTTTTTTTTTTTTTTGCAACACATTAGTCATTTTCTGACATTTCCCCTTAGGCTGAAAATTCATTTTCCAATTCTTATTTCTAGGATTTCATTTTCTGCTGGGTTAGCCTCTCATACCATAGAATAAATTTTAACTTTGAAAGCCTGACCTGCTTTGCTGAATCTTTTCATTCCACTTGGTATCTTAAAATAACACATTCTGGGTTCCATTTTGTAGTAAAGAAGCTAGTGACTGGATAATTAGAGAGAATCATCATTTCCAACAAAAGGCAACTTTTGCAAGAAGCTGTTTGAGTACGGCAATAATTCCCACTTACACAATCCACCAACTGAGTTCTAATATCTAAAACTGTGTCTAATATTTGCATCGTAGACATAGATATTTTTCCCATCGATGCAAATGAATTCAATCATCAAAATCATCTTTAATTTCCTTTCTTAATAATTGATTCACCATGTTTCAGGTGACCCCAGACTTTTACCAAGAAGCTTACTGATCTTTGCCCAAACTAGTTACTGAAGTCTCTGCAGTTTCAACTCTGGTTTTGATAAGAAGCAGTATTCTTGTATAAGGCATGCACAGCATGAGGTGCTACGCTAACACAGGCCCAAGAAAGAAGTCAAAGTAACCATGGACTGGGAATGTTCCAGCTGTGACACGAAACAAACCTTTTATCCTTCAATCTGATTATTGCAGGAACTTATTACTGTAACAGCAAGTTGACTAATAATAATTGTATTCATCATTCCACTCCTAGGAACTAGAATGATTCTGCTTTTCTATCCAAGGCCAGATTAAATTCCATGGCCTGTCTTGTTCAACAGTGCTATGGATCTGTCTGCCCCATATGAGGCATAATCAAAAAATAACAGAAACATTCATATTAAAAACTATTGCAATAAAAGACATATTCTTATAATGCCCTTGGCTTTAAATCTATATATCCCATCATGCTTGCTGCTTTCTGCAGCGGCTCTGGAAGGACTCTTTCCTGAGTGCCTTTAGTTGTTTTTTTATGACTACCTTGCTGGCCTTAATAGATTCAAAACCTTTACCTCATGTTCATCCTTGTCTTGAGAAAAAAACTGGATGTTGCAGGTGCCAGATAAGAACACAGCAGACTGTTTTCATTTGACATAAATTGCCTTTTTTGAAGTGATGTGTGATGCAGAATATTTTCATGGTAGTTGATGCCACTCTTCGCCTGTTTCTCAGTTCATTTCCTATGCACATTATTTTTTAATGGTCTAATAAGCCCTTGTAATTCTCAGAGTTTGCCATAGCATCCCTGAGTCATAATTCCGCTTGCACAATTACGCCAAGGTCAGAAAGCACACCATGTCCACGCTGGAACTTGATTGATGTGTTTTGTTTGCAGGAAGAGATCTGTGTAATTTCCATCAAGAATGCTGAAACTTGTCTCAGGTTGATACCCCACAGACTTATGTTTCACCCCACATTTCTTAAAAAGCTGCCATTTTAAATAGAAGAATCATGCACCTCCAATGAAATGAACAAAATTTCATGTTGACATGTTTATGGTTTGTGATTTACACACACTGGAAAACACAACTCTCCACTGTAGCTCACTACCAAATGACTGCATCAAATGGGTTGAAAACTGCCACGCACCGTTCCTAAAGTTGGTTGTTCTGTTTCTCATGTGGAAGGACCCTGTGTTTCCATTGGATGGCATTCAACAGCAGTATTCACTGTGTGTTTTTTTTTTTAAATCACAGCATATATATGTGAGTGATGATTGTGCTTAAAACTCCTGGCTGCAGACCAGTCACTACCCTGCTGAGACTGTCATACAAGGATAGGTATACACTTGCCACTGATTTCAGCTCCCCAAAATGCCTTAATCATTAGTCAATAAGTAGCTTTGAAAAGATCAATAAAATGGATAAATTATTAGGCAGGATAACAATGCAGGAAACACTCACAAATCCTCATATCCTAAGATAAAGTTGGGAGATCATTGTGGGTCTCTAGACTTTAAAAATATAACAAGGGAATACTATGAATGACTTTATATTCATCAATTTGTTAACCCAGATTAAATGAACCAATTCCTTGAGAAAAGAACATGGGCAAAATTGAAACAAGGAAATATAGTCATGGTGACACACGTGGATACTGTTAGAACTCTGGGAGGTTGAAATAGGACAACTGAATTGCAAGTCTGAGCTCAGCTTGGGCAATTTAGCGAGGTCATAAATTTTAGAAATCTGGTGAATAAAATGGGTGAAGATACACCATCGTATTTTTATAATTCTGTTTTGGATGGAATTCTGCAGAAGCATCCACTATTTTGTTTTGTTCTGTTTTGGTTTGGTTTGGTTTGGTTTGCTTTGCTTTGTTTTGTTATCAAACATAAAGAAAACATTCAGGAAAGAGGACTTCTAGACGTGCTTTGGAAAGGGACAAGAACAATGAGATTAATGTCTTTGAGAAAAAGTGGTGCATTTTGAAGGGGATTAATGATACTATGTCTTGCTGTGATATTTTTTATATTTCAGCATTGATATATTTTGATCGCACCTCCGGTAGTAGTGCAGTAGGCTTGCTTACCTCATTCAACACCACACATGGACAAGAAATGTTGTATATTATGCTAGAGGATGGCTTTGAGATCACTAGGCAGCAGGAACTTTTCAGCTCCATCACCATCTTGTGGGACCCATCATCCAATATGGCAACTGTTGTTGGCTGAAGCTTCATAATAGACTGCAAGACAATACCTCATTCCAAATCTTAGGCCATGGAGAGTGAACGAGGTATTCCCCAGTCTCAAGTCCAGTGGCTAGTAGGCAGTACAGAAAGAGAAGGGGAAACCCTTTGAGAAACCTTATTCTTAATGCTGGCTGCTATTGTTTGATCATGTTGGAGGTCAGTTCACTAGTCAAGCAGGAAAGTTTTAGGGAAACGGGGAGGTTGAATAAAGGGCAACACGTTCAAGTAATATCTTTGGGATATGCAAATGAGAGTAAAAGAGGCTTTGAAAAATCACCAAAACTTCTGCCATTGAAATACGAGGCCTGATATAATCATGTGACTCTCCCTTAACTTTTCATCACTGTGACAAAATGCCTGAAAAAACTACTTAAAGGAGAAAAGATTTATTTGGCTCATGGCTTCAGAGGTTTCAGTCCATGGTCACGAGGCTCCATGGCTTTAACACCTGTGGTGAGGCCGAAACATCATGACAGAAGGGCATGGTGGAGGAAAGCTGCTCAAATCTTTGCATTGGAGGAAGAGGTCAGGGACCACATAAAGTAATCAGTGTTATGCCACCTTGACCCATTCCCTATAGGACAACTTCCTATATTCCCATAAACTCCAAATAATGTCATCAATTTATAAAACCATCAGTGGATTAATCCATTTGATGAGCTTACAATCCTTATGATCCCATTATCACCTCCCATCCCCCATACACAAACACTGCAGTATTGCATAAAACACAAAATCTTTTAGGGGATCTTGTGCATCTGACACGTGATAAGCTCTCAGAGATAGAAATGTAGTTCGATTCAACTACTTTTTAAGGATTTGTTCTTCCTATTAGATGTTCAGGAAAAGTAAGAAAGATACAGTGTGTTAAAATATTCTTCAACAAAATAAAGAAAAGAATAAATGAAAGGAAAAAGAAAACACTTGGCAATGCACTGGGAAGACATCCAAAAAAAAAAAAAA
>RJWM01037226.1:0-17544 GCA_004363535.1 Dasyprocta punctata
ATTTGTTATTAGTTGATTTCTTCATAATAGCCATTCTTTCTAGGGTGAGGTGAAATCTTAGTTTTTGAGTTCTTTCTATGTTCTAGATAGAATTATTTGTGCTGGTATTGTTTGGACAATTGAATGCAGATGTCTTGTGCTTTAGGAGAATGAATTGGGGATGACATTGTGCAATGTATGTACCATTGCTGCCCCCTGATTGATGGGGTTTGAAATTTTGTTTATTTTGTTTTATTTTTTTCTCTTTGTAATAAGATGGATTGAAAAAAAGAAAGAAAGAAAATGGAGTGATATCCCGTGCTCTTGGGTAGGAAGAACCAATATAGTGAAAATGGTCATACTTCCAAAACTGTTACATAGATTCAATGCAATATCAATCAAAATTCCAATAGCATATCTCACAGAATTAAAGAAAATAGTCCTAAAATTCATCTGGAATCAGAAGAGACTTAGAATAGCAAAGGTAATCCTGAGCAGCAAAGACAAGACAAGGAGCGTCACAATCCCTGAGTTGAAATTATACTACAAAGCTACTGTGATAAAAAACAGTGTGGTGCTGGCAAAAAAAAAAAAAAAAAAAAAAAAAAAAACAGACCCAAAGATCAATGGAGTAGATTAGAACATGCAGAAACAGCTCCAGACACTCTGAACCACCTTATCTTTGAGAAAGGTGCCAAACACATTCAATGGAAGAAAGAAATCCTCTTTAATAAACGATGCTGGAAAAACTGACTTCTGTACATGCTGAAGAATACAGTTGGACCCATATCTTTCATCATGCACTAAACTAAATTTGGAATGGATCAAAGATCTAAATATTAAAACAGAAACATTAAATCTTCTGAAAGATAGAATATATAAAACTCTTGAACACATTCACATTGGTATAGGCAAAGACTTTATGAACAAAACCCTGATCGCACAGGAACTATCACAAAGAATCAATAACTGAGATCTTAACTTACTGAAAAGTTTTTGCACAGAAAGGGATACCATTAACAGAGTGAAGAGACAACTCACAATGTGGGAAAAAATGTTTTCCAGCTGTACCTCAGACAAAGAATTACTATTGAGAACATATAAATAACTAAAAAAAAAAAATCAATCCTCCCAGATTTAAAGACCCAATCCAAAAATGGGTATCTGAGATGAACACACACTTCTCAGATGAAGAAATACAAACAGGAAGTAAATATATAAAAAATGTTAAACATCACTGGTCACTTGAGAGATGCAAATTAAAACAACACTGAGATTTCTTGTCACTCCAGAAAGAATGGTTATTATCAAGAAATCAGCCAGTAACAAATGCTGGAGGGGCTATGGGAGAAAAGGAATCTTTTTCCACTCTTGGTGGGATTGCAGACTGGTACAACCACCATGGAAATTGGTGTGGAGATTCCTCAGAAAGCTAGGATCGAATGTACCATTTGACCCAGCTATTCTCTTCTGGGTATCTTCTCAGAAGAATTAAAAACATTATGCCACGGTGATACATGTGCACCCATGTTTATAGCAGCACAATTTATAATAGCTAACTCTTGGAAAGAACCCAAATGCCTGTCAACCAAGGAATGGATAAAAAATATGTGGTCCCTTTATACAATGGAGTACTACTCAGCCAGTGGAGACTTTTATAGGTAAATGAATGCAACTGGAGACCATACTCATAAGTGAAATAAACTAGACACACATGTATAAATATCCTGTTGTCTCCCTAGCATGAGAAGTAGAAAGAGTAAATAAGATCCAAAATATATAATAGATGCTGTAAAATGGGAAGAAACTTCAAAAGGAAAAAAAAAAACAGGGATGGAGGAATGGAGAAAAGAAAGGAGGGAAAAGAATATATATATATATATATATATATATATATATATATGATAGTTAAGATAGTTATACTAATTTCTCTTAGTTCATTGAAAACAAAGGTTTATGCTAATATTGTTTGAACAATTAAATGCCAATATCTTAGACTCCGAGTAACTAATTTTTTTTTTGGTACGGGGATCAAACTCATGACCTTGTGCTTGCCAGGCAGATACTTATGCTGCTAAGCTAAACCTCCAGCCCTATGAGTAACCAATTTAAAGATAATAATATATAACTATTGTTACCCTCATTATCTTGTTTTGAAGTTTTGCTTCATTTTTTCTCTTTAAAATAAAAAAAAGAACCATGTGTAAAACCACTTTATTTTGAGCAGTTTCTTTTTTCTTTTCTTTCTTTCTTTTTTTTTTTTTTTTTTTTTTTTTTTTTTTTTTTTTTTTTTTTTTTTTTTTTTTTTTTTGCGGCACCAGGGATTGAACTCACAACCTCACACCTGCCAGGGCAGGTGCTTAAGCCACTGAGCCAAACTGCCGGCACTAGTTTTTTGAGGCAGGGTCACATTATGTAGCTCAGGCCGGCCTTGCACTCGCGTTGTAGCCCAAGCTGGCCTTGAACTCACAACACTCCTCCTACCTCAGCCTCCCGAGTGCTGGGATTAAAGGTGTGCGCCACCACGCCCGGCTAGCAGTTTCATCTATAAGCAACATCAAAGCCTGGTGCATAACATTTAAGGCCTGGGCCAGATGTTCAACAGGGACTTCAACCTTTATGGTCCTTGTCCCTGGTCACTATTCCTAGCGCTCAACCATTGTAATGCCTGTCAAGGAATCTGCTAAGTAATTTCCTGGTGTAAGAAGGGGCTTAAGTCCTGAACCATGATACCCTACATGTTCAGCTTTTTGACCATGCTCCCATACGTCTCACCACAGGTCGGCACCTCACATGAGATAGTGCCCTATCTCTCACTCCTCAACTGCCCAAGCCGGCAGTCAGAGCATCAGCCTTCTTGAGATGGCACAGCTGTCAGTGAACATATGTAGGGTACCTTCTTCATGTACCACAGGCAATCACATTTTCTGCAACTCTGCCCATTGCCTTGATCTGCCTGTTTAGGTTTCAAACCAGAGTACTTCTGTACTGGGATGGACAATGACTGCTGTCCATTGCAGAGTTGAGTTATGGCTAGACCTCAGTAAATTTGACCTTAGCCAGAGGTCGCTCTTTCCCTTTTGTATAGGAATTAGAGGTCATGCCCTATAGTTTGTCCTCCCAAATGAGCTCCACAGGTCCCAAAACCGTTACCAGTTTGGCTGCCAAAAGGCTAGCTGAGAAAGATGACTGCTGTTGACCCAGTCCTCTATCTGTCCCATGATTCCTCACAGGCATGCAGAATAGGATACAATGTACCAGCTCTCACAACTGTGACCAGAACCCAATAGGGTGCTTTTGCTTCCCCTGTTTTTGCCACAGGCCCCAGCCAAACGCATCATAATCCACACTGACAGTTAGGATAAATGGCAGGGTAAGGTCAGTGACGTGTAGGGCTTTCACCTGTGCAACAGTTTTCTTTTTTTTTTTGGTGTTGGGAATCAAACTCATGATCTTGTGCTTGCCAGACAGGCACTATGTCATTGAGCTATATCCCCAGCCCCCTTGTTGAGTCTTCAAAAGCAGCTTCTGCTGCATCTGTCCAGTGCCATGCTGTGCCACTTTTGGTCATCTGGTATAAGGGCACAGCAGGATATCTAGGTGCTATATGTCCACCAAAAACCTAGCAAGCCCACATACACCTGTAATTGGCTCACTGTCGTGGGTCTGGTGTTACCAACCACATAACACCCAATAATCTGACAGACAAGCCAGGTCCCTGGATCTTGTCTTTGTTTATGGCCCACCCCCATGCCAGAAAAGTTTCCTTCAGACTGCACAGTGTCTTTCAAATCTGCAAGACAATCAGGTTAACATGTCATCAGTACAAAACAGTGACAGTGTTGTTTGGCCCACATGGGCAGGTCTTGGGCCACTAGGCCATGATACAAAGTTGTGCTATGCAAATAGCCTTGTGGAAACATCTAGAAGGTTCATTGCCTACCCTCCTAGGTGGATGAGAATTGGTCTTGACTGCCAGTGTCAGGGTGAGAATTTAGTCATTTGCCATGACCCTTCTGGCTTCTTCATGGGCTATACTGAAGGACTTAAAAGAGAGTATCACCCCTGCTTTTTCCAATTTCATTCAAGACAGTGTGTCCCATCTCCTCATGGCCTCCAGGCAGCTGGCACTGCTTCATGCACATAACTCATGTAGCCTGTGGGAGAGTCAGTGATGTGTGGTGTGAATGTCCCTGGATTATGGTTTTTACAATGTGAATTCACAACCAGAATTCTCCCTACATGGTCTCAAGATGAGCACCACTCACTATGTCCATTCCCAGTATGTTTTCAACAACCAGGGAAACATAAACATCATACAGGCTTAAGGGCAAGTACTTGATATCCAAAATCACCTGGGTCTCCTGGAACATGATGCAGTGACCTCCATAACCTTCTATGCATGCGATAGGTCCTGTAAAATGGTCTGGGTTGCTGTATATTAGTGTTGACTGGGTCCTCATATGCACCAATGTTAGTACATGCTGCACTTCTTTGGGAACCAATAAATAGTCAATTCCACATGTGGCCTCCAGTCTCCAGGCCCCCCAAGACCTGGGTACCTTGGTCCACCTCCTAGTCAGGATAAAAGGAGGCCAGTGGCACTTTCAGCTTCACCAGGGCTACTTTGGCCTTCTGGCTCTGGCCCATAGGCCAGTACTGCTGCTTAAGGCATCACTGCCTTCACAGTCAGCAACACATCCAAAGGCTGTCCATTTGACTTATCTACAGCTAGGACAGCAGCCAGCAGGTCTGTCCAGATATGGCACCAACTGACCATCAGTGGCCCCACAACCTGATCTTGGGAGGATGGCTCTGCTCACCTGGGGCCCCCCTTCTTTTTTCCCTTTGCTGGTACAGTTTTTATAATCTTGCCTTACCTTGGTGCTTCACTTCCAAGTCTCCCAGTCTGGTCAAGGCATCCATAGCATTGTGAATGAGGTGATCTGTAAAGGGGGCTAGAAGGGCTGCCACTGACCTGAATGTGCCAGCATGCCTTCTCACCAGGATCATGCCCATTACACAAGCAGTCAGCTGTTCCTCATCTGGGTACAAACATCAGTGAAAACATCATCTGCCATGTCCATTTCATGTAGCACAGTTATCAATTGTAGATAGTGACTTGCTCCAGCAAGTCACTTTGATTCTTCTAAACCAGGCAAGCCACTGCCACCAAACAATTTATCACAGTCTGATTACCTGCTTCTGGGGTTTTCCTCTATACATTCTGCAGAACTCATCTCATAGAGGGGGATGCTGGCTATTCTAGCTATTTGAGACATCTCCTGTGGGCTTAACTGCTTATCAGTCCCATCATTCCACAGCTGTAGTAGCTACATAGGCATGGTTTCACCCACCTTCTGCTTTAACTGTTTTGCCAGCTCCCACAGCTCCATGGCTGTATAGGTGGTGTATGTTGTACGCCAGGTAGAGGTAGGTGGCCCTCCCAGTCCTGCTTCCTGGGCTTTTCCATCTGCACTTTTTGATGAACAGCCAACCTAGCATGCAAAACCAGGGAATTTTCCTGGGTATTTTCTCAGACATGAGGACTAACACTTCTGGAGGAGACAGTGCTTCCCCATACCTTGCAACCTGAGCTCTACAACAGCCAGCTGTTGCTCAAGGTCATCCTCTATTTGTCTCAGTTGGTCTACTTGCCAGACAAGGCCATCTGCCTCGTGATTTATGCAACAGAAGAGAGTGAAGAACAGCTAAGTCACCCACCCCACCTTTTCATGGTGAGGGGGAGGAATTCTTCTGTCTCCCACTTCCAAGGTTTGCAAGACATCCCTCAGCTCCAAAAGGACTCTTCCAGTCCTCTAAGGCTTTTCAAGCTGCCAAGAAGGTAGCTACAGGTAGCCATGGCAAGGCTGGGGTCCCTTATCAGCCATTGCCCGGGGCTCTCCTTCACCTTGGGGCGCTGTTTCCACAGCCACCATAGGACCATTCACCTCAGTGTCCCACTGACTATGACAATTGTCAGCCCACTCAGGGGCCCCAAGGGGAATTTATGGGGTTGAGCTCCCAAGGCTAAAGAACACGTGTGTTCAAGACATCGGTAAAAACAGCAGGCAGCATGGAGCAGGGCAAAGAGCCAGAGCAAGAATGCAAGAGAGCTACTGAGAAGACAGTTAAACAAGATGCAAACCCAGAGTTTCAGCCAACCAAAAGCAAACCAAGGGGCAACGAGATGAAACAATCCAAAAGCCACCAATCTGGTAACAGCAGAAGTAATACAACAGATGAATGAGGCTCCAGAAAAAATCAAATTGGAAATCATCTCTCAGAAAACTACAGAGAGGGTGACCATAATTAAAGACATGTTTAGTGACTCTAGAGCAGATACAGCTAAAAACAGAAAGAGAGAGAGAGGGAGAGAGAAAGAGAGAGAGAAAGAGAGAAAGAGAGGAAGAGACAGAGAGAGAGAGAGAGAGAAGCTTAGAAAAATGATGGAAACTATGAATGCTCAACACAGGAAAAAATGGAATTCATAAAACAGATTCAAACAAATATCTGGGAGATTAAAAATTCCATTGAAAGTATACACAGCAGATTGAACCAATCTGATAACAAATTCAGATATAGAAGATGAGATTGCAATTAGCAATCATGAAAAGAAAGATTTCCTAAAAATGCCAAGGGACCATGAGAAATCACTCTAGCAGCTGCTAGGTGATATAAAGAAGAATAACATAATATTGATTGGAGTCAGTGAAAAAGCAAGAGATAGTGCAAATTACATGAAAACATGTTAGTAGATATTGGACTTCTGGGAAGATGGCAGAGCAGTAAGCTGCAGAGAAAACAGCCTTTCTGAGTCATTGTCCAGATGCTGGAATATAGCATCATGAGGAAGACCAGAAGTAAGGAAGTGGGTGCACTGGACTCAGGAAAAACCTGAGGTGCAAAGTGAAGTTCACACAGACAGTGAAAAGAAAAACTTCGAGGAAGAAGAATGTGGTAGCTGGTGATGCCTTCGCCTTGAGATGAGACTCACTGTGTGAGAAGAGCTGTTCAAACCTGGGGATGCATGGTCACAGTCATGGTGATGGCTGGTGACTGTGGAGGCCTCTGCAGAGAGATGTGGCATTGGAGGGGAGCACCAGACATGGAGGACTGAACTGGCTGGTGGTAAGTACAGAGGACTTAGTCTCCATGGGGAGACAGTGATTTGACAGAAGCCATTTTGCAGATGGGCTATATAAGCCCAGAACCCAGAACTGCTGCCAGTTTCATCTTCCAGTTCCCAGTTGGGCACAGACCCATGGAAATTGCTTGGTCTGTGGTTAGCCCAATGAGCCTGGTCTCAGGCATACCTGCTGAGATTATCCACTACTCTGTCATAAAGCAACTTCTGGTTTGCTGGGATAAATTGGCATGATTTCAGACTCTGTCTCCACAGGTTGTCTACTAGTGATCCCAGAGAAAATCCTGGAAGTGGACTGTTCGTTTTGCTTTTTCTTTTTTTCTCTTTCTCCTTCATTGTTTTTATATGAGTGTGAAGGTGGTTCTTAACCTCTTTGTGGGTGTGGTTCTGTTCTATTCTTCCTTTTATCTCTCCCATCTCTCTTTTCCTTCATTCTTCTGCACCAGTTTCCCTACTTGGTGTGATCTCTCTTTGTCCTCCAACCTTACTTCTAAACTCGTTCTCTTTTTCCACTTGTCTATTTTCTCCTTAATTCATTTTAAATTTTAACCCTTGAGGGAAAAATTGACACATTACAGACTTACATATTGCATATAATTATCTAGTTTGTTTTACATTTTGTTATATAATCACAAATCTAATTCATACAGTTGTAAGTTGCAAATTAAGGGTTAATTCAGGTTGTTGTTTTCTAGGCTGTATTTGATGGTATTGGTACTACCATAGCCAAAACTGACATAAGTGTTCTAAACAGTTGTTGGGACATCCAAGCCTCTCTCCATGAATCAGTGCCATTTGCAGACTGCAAAGACAATAAAAGGCATTATGGTAACTATTGTTGGATTTGTAAGGTTTTAAAGTCCTGTGTCACTTATACTGGTTTATATTGATTGGTTTTATTGTTTTATTTTCCTTGGTTTTATCCTCTTTAAAATAAAAAATAAAAATAAAAAAATTATCATAACAGTTGTTGGTTCTGGTATTCCATGAGATTAACTGAGGGTCACAGAAAATACAGTGGCATGGTGCCAAAGAAAAAGGAACTAGGTCAAACAAGCAACATTTCATCTCCAACAAACTGAAGAGATAAGATCTTCCAACAGACTCAAAACTCAAAAACAAGCTACACTTAGATGATACCTCAGAGAAGTAATCATAATCTAAGGGTTCTAAATAATAATAATAAAGCAACCCACCATAGGCAACTTGCAAGCATCACCTCAGGAATTAAACTAAAAAAAGAAAGAAAATGAGAAGACACTTAAGCAAAATACAGCTCCAGAAATCCAGTTCACCAAAGGCAAATACAGGGGCAATGAGGTGGGACAATCCTAAAGCCCCCCCACCAGTTCTCTCTGAAGTGGAAAGGACGAAGCAACTGAATGAGGCTCTGGAAAAAATGAAATCAGAAATAATCTCTCAGATAACTACAGAGACTATAAACTACACACCATGCTTAGAGATGTTAGAACAGACAAGACAAAAAATAAACAAACTTAAGAAAATTATGGAAGATCAGTATAGGAAAAAAATGGAATCCATAAAGCAGATTGAAGCAGACATCCAGGAGAATAAAAACTCCACTGAAAGTATTCAAAGCAGATTAGGCCAATGTGAGGACAGGATCTCAGATATTGAAGACAGGCTTGTAGTTAGTGATCAGGAAAAGAAAGATTTCTCAAAAATAGCAAGGGGCCATGAAAAATCAATCCAGTAGCTGCTAGATGAGACAAAGAAGAATAACTTAAGATTAACTAGTCAATGAACAAGCAGCACACGCCACAAATGACATTAAAAATGTTCACAGGCATCATGACAGAAAGCTTCCCTCATAAAGAAAAAGAATTTGACATACAGATAAATGAGGTATATAGAACTCCAATTAGCAATGATCAAAACAAACAAACAAAACAAACAAACAAACAAAAAACTACAGCTAGGTATATCATAATCATGATTCCAGAAATTCAACACAAGAATAGAATTCTAAAAGCTGTTAGAAAAAAAGTCATCTATAAAGGAAAGCCCATCAGATATACAACTGACTTCTCAGCACAAACTCTCAAGTCAAGGAGAGCTTGGAGTAAAGTACTGCAAATTCTAAAGGAAAACAACTTTCAACCCAGATTGATGTACCCCACAAAAATATCTTTCAAAATTGATGGAGAAATTGGAGAAATAAGATACTTCCATAACAAAGAACATATGAGGAAATTTATGACCACCAAACCAGCACTACAAAGAGTACTGAAAGAAACTCTAGAAAGAGATAATAAGGACTACAGTTCCATGAACCCCAACAGAAGGAATCTACTAGGGAAGGGAAACAATTAGAAGAAGGGGAAAAAATGGGAAAGCCAACAACAGGGAAATAACGTGACAATGATAAGTCAACACATTTCAGTTATAACCATCAATGTTAATGATCTTAATTCACCAATCAAAAGATACAGACTGGCAGAATGGGTGAAGAAGCAAGATCTAACAATATGTTGCATACAAGAAACACATTTAATTCAAAAAAAATTCATAGACTGAAAGTCAAAGGATGGAAAACAATACTCCATGCTACAGGAAACGAGACAAAAGCAGGGGCAGACATCTACTTGCAGACACAGTGAACTGCAAGCCAAGACTGATTAAGATAGATAAAGAAGGACACTACATCCTCATAAAGGGAACAACCCAAGAGCAAGAGATAACAATCATAAACATATGTAACAAACACTAGTGCATCCATCTATATAAAACAATTATTAACATGAAAAATAAAATAAGCCCTAATATAATTGTATTGGGAGAGCTCAATATCACCCTGTCAGAAAAAGATCAACTAGACAAAAAAAATCAATAATGAAATATTACAGCTAAATCAAACTTTCAAACAAATGGACTTAGTAGATGTCTAAGAGTGTTCCACCCCACAACAACAGAATACACATTCTTTTCAGCTGCACGTGGGACATTCTCCAAAATAGATCATATACAGACTCATAGAACATGATTAAGTAAATGCAAAGGAATTGAAATTATCCCACGTATACTATCAGACCATAGTGCAATGAAATTGGAAATCCATACCAAAGGAAACCACAAGAACTTCATAAACACATGGAGATTAAATAGCACCCTACTGAACAACCAATGGGTCACAGCCAAAATTAAAGAAGAAATAGACAGTTTTGATAGTTGACTGATTATGGCAATACAACATACCAGAACTTGTGGGGCACAGTGAAAGCAGTCTTAAGAGGAAAATTTAATACAGTAAACACCCATGTCAGGAAAACAGAGCAAGAACATATTAACAACTGAATGTTGAACCTCAAACTTCTAGAAAAAGAAGAGCAGGCTAAATTGAAAGAAATTCATAGACTGAAAGTCAAAGGATGGAAAACAATACTCCATGCTACATACAAGGAAGGAAATATAAAGATCAGAACAGAAATTCACACACTGGAGACTGAAAAAAAGCAATAAAAAGAATCAATGAATGGTTCTCTGAAAGATTAAATAAAATTTAGAAATCTTTAGCCAACCTTGTCAAAAGAAGGAAAGAAAAGACTCAAATCCACCCAATTAGGAATGAAAAAGGCGAAATCACAACAGACCCTGCAGAAATCAAGAAAATCATCTATACCTACTTTGAAAACTTATATTCTAACAAGATGAAAAATACAGAAGAAATGAACAGATTCATAGATACATATGAATTACCAAAGCTGAATCAAGAAGATATAAAAATCCTAAATAACCCAATATCAATTAATGAAATCAAAGATGTAACTAAACACCTATCAACAAAGAAAAGCCCAGGTCCTGATGGATTCACTGCTTAATTCTACAAGAAATTTAGTGAAGACCTAACACCACCACTTCTCAAACTCTTTAATGAAACTGAAGGGGAAGCAATACTCCCAAATTCATTCCTGGAAGCAAGCATTACTCTGATTCCAAAACCAGAGAAGGACCCAACTGAGAAATAGAATTACAGGCCAAGTTCTCTAGTGAACATGGATGTAAAAGTCCTTAATAAGGTATTGGCAAACAGAATGCATCAAATCATCAAGAAGATTGTACACTATGATAAAGTGGGATTCATCCCAGAGTTGTATGTTGTTCAACATATATAAATCCATAAATGAAATGCACCATATTAACAGAGTTAAGGAGAAAAATCATTGGATCATCTCAATAGATGTAGAAAAAGCTCTTGACAAAGTCCAGCACCTATTCATGATTTTAAAAAGACCCTACAGAAAATTGGAATAGTTGGTCTTTATCTCAATCTGATTAAAGCCACCTACAACAAACAACCAGCCAAAATCATACTAAATGGACAAAAACCGAAAACTTTTCCTCTAAAATCAGGAACAAGACAAGGATGTCCACTATCTCCACTCTTATTCAACATAGTTCTGAAAACTTTAGCTTCAGCAATTACACAAGAGAAAGAAATAAAATGAATAAAGATAGGAAAGAAAGAAGTTAAACTAATGATATTTGCAGAAGACAGGATACTTTACTTAGAAGACCCCAAAAACTCCACCAAAAGACTACTAGATTTAATAGGCAACTTCAGTCATGTTAGCTGGTTACAAAGTCAACACTCAAAAATCAGTAGCCTTCCTGTACATGAATAGCAAACTCACTGAGAGAAATTAGGAAAACAATACTTTTTACAATAGCATCCAAAGAAGAAGAAGAAGAAGAAGAAGAAGAAGAAGAAGAAGAAGAAGAAGAAGAAGAAGAAGAAGAAAAAAGAAGAAACACCTAGGAATCAATAAAACAAATGATATAAAAGATCTCCACAATGAAAATTACAGTACTCTGAAAAAAGAATATTGAAGAGGATATTAGAAAATGGAGAAATATCCCATGCTCTTTGGTAGAAAGAACCAATATAGTGAAAATGGCCATACTTCCAAAACTGTTACACAGATTTATACCAATCAAAATTCCAGTAGTATATCTCACAGAATTAGAGAAAATAATCCTGAAATTCATCAGGAACTGGAAGAGACCTAGATTAGCAAAGGCAATCCTGCGGAACAAAGACAAGACAGGGACATCACAATCCCTGACTTGAAACTATCCTGCAAAGCTACTGTGATAAAAAAGTGTGGCACTGGCAAAAAACAAAACAAAACAAAACAAAACAAAACAAAACAAAAACAGACCCAAAGATCAATGGAATAGATTAGAACAGGCAGAAACAACTCCAGACACACTAAGTCATCTCATCTTTGAAAAATGTGCCAAACACATTCACTGGAAGAAAGACAGCCTCTTTAAAAAATGATGCTGGAGAAAACTGGCTCTACATATGCCAAAGATTAAAGCTGGCCCCATATGTTTTACCATATACTAAGCTAAATAAGAATGAATCAAATATCTTAATATTAAAACAAATATTAAATCTTTTGGAAGATAGAGTAGGTAAAATTCTTGAAGACATTGGTGTAGGCAAAAACTTTATGAATAAGACCCTGATCACACAGGAACTATCACAAAGAAACAACAACTGAGATATCACCCTACTGAAAAGCTTTTACACAACAAGAAAAACCACCAATACTGTGAAGAGATAACTCACAACATGGGAGAAAATGTTTGCCAGATGTTCCTCAGACAAAGGGTTACTATCAAGAATATATAAAGAACTAAAAAAAAATCAGTCCTCCCAGATTTAAGGACCCAGTCCAAAAATGGGCATCTGAGATGAATACACACTTCTCAGATGAAGAAATACAAATGGCAAATAAATATATGAAAAAAATGGTCAACATTATCGATCACTTGAGAAATTCAAATTAAAACAACACTGAGATACCACCTCACCCCAGACAGAATGGCTACTATCATGAAATCAACCAATAACAAATGCTGGAGGGGCTGTGGGGAAAAATGAACACTTCTCCACTGTTGGTACAACCACTGTGGAAATCAGTGTGGAGATTCCTCAAAAAACTAGGATTGATGGTCCCATTCAACCTAGCTATTCCCCTTCTGGGTATCTTCCCAAAAGAATTAAAAACTCATACCACATGTTTATAGCCACACAGTTTGCAATAGCCAGATCCTGGAAGCAACCTAAATGCCCATTAACTGAGGAATGGATAAAAAAGATGTGGTATTCTTTTTTTTTTTTATGATGTGGTATTCTTATACAGTGGAGTACTACTCAGCCACAAAGAAGGATAAACTGGAGACTTTTATAGGTAAATGGATGCAACTTGAGAACATACTCATTAGTGAAATAAAACACACATGTGTAAACATATTGTCTCATTAGTGTGAGAAGCTGAAAGAAACAATGTATGTACACGTATATGCATATGTATATGTATATAAAAACTAGTTAGGATAGTTTTACTACTGATTTCTCTGAGTTCACTGAAGAGAAAGACTTGTGCTGGTATTGTTCAGACAACTGAATGCAGATATTTTGTGCTCTAGGTGATAGATTTGGAGACGACAAGGTGCAATGTAGTACCATTGTTGCCCCGTGATTGACAAGTTTTGAAAACTTAGTTTTAGTTTTTTTTCTTCTTTTTTTTTTCCTTTTTCTCCTTGAAATATAATGGATTGAAAAAAAAACCTGTTCTTATAAGGCATGGCAGAAACTTCCCCAGCATGGAAAAAGAATTTGACACACAGGAAAGTGAAGCATATAGAACTCCAATTAGTCATGATAAAAAAAAATCTACATCAAGGCTTATAATTGTGAAGATTCCAGAAATTCAACATAAGAACAGAATACTAAAACTTTTAGAAAAGTGAAACAAATCACATATAAAGAAAGTTCATCAGAATCACAGTAGATGTCTCAATATAAATTCTCAAGTGAAGGAATTCTTGAACTATTTCAAGCCCTAAAGGAAATAACCTCCAACCAGATTGATGTACCATGGAAAAGCAACTTGAAAACTGATAGAGAAATAAGACACTTCAATGACAAAGAATGCCAGAGGAAATTCATGAAAACCAAACCAGTTTTCCAAAATTTTGTGAAGGATATCCTAGAATGAGATAATAAGGATTACAGCTCCATGAACCCCAACAGAATGAATCTAACATGCAAGGCAAGCAATGAAACAGATAGGGGAAAAGGGAGCAAACAACAGGAAAAGGGTGAAATCACAATAGATCCTGTAGAAATCCAGAAGATCATCTAGGCCTACTTCAAGGACCTGTACTCTAATAAGATGGAAAACAGAAAAAATGGAGAGATTCCTAGATACATACAAATTGCCAAAGCTGAATGAAGGAGACATAAAACCACTAAACAAACTAATGTCAGTCAATTAAACTGAAGATGTAATTAAAAACCTGACAAAAAAGAAAAGTACAGGTCATGCCAGATTCACTTCTGAATTCTGCAGGAAATTTAGAGAAGACCTAATGACACTACTTCTCAAACTGTTTAATGAAATTGAAAGGGAAGCAATATTCCCAAATTTATTTCTGGAAGCAAGAATTATCCTGCTACCAAAACCAAAGCAGGGTCCAACCAAAAAAGAGAACTAAAGGTCAGTCTCTCCAATGAACACAGATGCAAAAATACTCAATGACATACTGGCAAACAGAATGCAGCAAACCAAGAAAATTGTACACCATGACCAAATAGGATTCATCCCAGGGATGGGGGGATGGTTCAACATATGCAAGTCAATGAATGTAATACACCATATTAACAGAGCCAAGCACAAAAACCATATGATCATCTCAATAGATGCAGACAAATCATTTGACAAACACCCATTCATGATAACATCCCTGCATAAAATTGGAATATATGGTCTTTGTCTCAAGCTGATAAAAGCTATCTTTGAGAAACCAACAAGCAGCCAGGCATAGTAGCACACAGCTGTAACCCCAGCACTTCAAAGTTTGAGGCAGGAGAACCACTGTGACTTTGAGGCCAGCCTGGGCTACAAAGTGAGTTCGAATGAAATCTTGTCTCAAAAAGACAAAACCAAAAACAAAACAAAAAGAAATATTCTAAGGTGGGCATGGTGGCACATGCCTATAATTCTAGCACTCAGGAGGCTGAGGCAAGAGGATTGCCATGAGTTTGAGGCCAGCCTGGGCTACAGAGTGAGTTCAAGACCAGTCTGGACTATGTGGTGTGACCCTGTCTCAAGAGAAAAAAGAAAAAAGAACATCATATTTACACACCTGTAATTTCAGCACTCAGGAGAAACCAACAGTAAACATCCTATTCAGTGAAGGAAAACTGAAAGCTTTGACTCTTACATTAGGATCAGGACAAGGATGTCCACTGTCACCAATTTTATTCAGTCTACTTCTGGAAGCATTAGCCAGAGGAATTGCTCAAGAGAGATAAAAAGAATAAGGATAGGAAAGGAAGAAGTTAAACTATCATCATTTGCAGATGACATGATATTCTATGTAGAAGACCCCAAAACTCCACTAATGGACTCCTAGATTTAATAACCAAGTTCAGTAGCCTAGCTGGATATAAACTCAACCCTCAAAAATCAATAGCCTTACAGTAAATGGATAACAAACTCAGTGAGAGGGAAATTAGATAAACAACACTTTTTGCAATAGCATTCAAAAAAGATAATACCTAAGAATCAATCTAATGAGGAAAGTAAAAGATATAATGGAAAGACATCTCTTGATCTTGGATAGGAAGAACCAACACATAAAAATGGCTATACTTCCAAAATTGTTATACAGATTTAATGAAATCTCTATGAAAATTCCAGCACCATATGTCACAGAATTAGAGAAAATAATTCTAAAATCCATTTGGGATCAGAAGAGACCTATAATATCAAAAGCCATTCTGGGCAACAAAGGGAAGGAAGGGGCCAGCACAAATCCTGACTTGAAATTATAATACAAAGTTACTGTGATAAAAACAGCATGGCACTGGCAAAAACAATCAAACAAAGAACAAAACAGACCTGTGGATCAATGGAATAGATTAGAACATGCAGAAACAACTCCAGACATTGTCACTTTATCTTTGACAAAGGAGCCAAACAACTACACTGGAAGAAAGATTGTCTCTTTAATAAATGGTGATGGAAAAACTGGCTTTCCATATGTCAAAGATTAAAACTAGACCCATATATTTTATCATGCACTAAAGTGAAACTGAAATGGATCAGACATTAAATATTAAAACAGAAACACTAAATATTAAAACAGAAACATTAAATCTCCTGTAAAATAGAATAAGTAGAACTCTTGAAGACATTCGCCTATACAAGAACTTTATGAACAAAAGCCTGACTGCATAGGAACAATCAAAAATAACAACTGAGATCTTATCTTATTAAAAAGCTTTTTCCACAGCAAGAGAAACCACTGACAGAGAACAAACTCAGTGAGAGGGAAATTAAACAACAGTTTCCCAATAGCATCTAAATCTACAGTGTGTGAATAAATTTTTGCCAGCTGTTCCTCAAACAACTACTATCTAGAATTTATAAAGTACTATAAAAAATCACACCTTCCAGATTTATAGCCCTTTTTTTGTACGGGGAGTTGAACTAGACCTCCTAGATTTTAATACCCAGTCAAAAAATGGGTATCTGAAATGAATAGATACATTGCAGATGAAGAAGTAGAAATGGCAAATAAATATATGAAAAATGTTCAACATCACTGGTCATCCAAGAGATGCAAAGTAAAACAACACTGAGATTATATCTCACTCCAGAAAGAATGGTTATTATCAAGAAATCAAGCAATAACAAATGCTGGAGGGGCTGTGGGGAAAAAGGAACACTTCTCTACTGTTGGTGGGAGTGTAGACTGGTGCAACACTGTAGAAATTATTTCCTGGCATGGTGGTGCATGACTGTAACCCAAGCACTGTGGAATCTGAGGCAGGAGGATCATCGTGAGTCCAAGGGCAGCCTCGGCTACATAAGCAACTTCAAGACTAATCTACACTATGTAGGAAGACCCTATCTCAAAAAAAAAATACCCCAAAATAATAATCACAAGCATCATACCACAGTGATATATGCACACCCATGTTTATAGTGGCAGTTTGTAATAGCTAAATCTTGGAAAAAACCCAAACGCCCATCAAGCAATAAACGGATAACGAAGATGTGTTTTTAAAAAAGTGTACAATGGAGTACTAATTTTCCATAAAGAAGGATCAACTTGAGACATTTTTAGCCAAATGGATTCACCTTGAGACCATACTTTTTTTTTTTTTTTTTTTTGTGCTTAAGCCACTGAGCCAAACTCCCAGCCCTAGTCTTTCTTAAGGCAGGGTCACACTATGTAGCTCAGGCCGGCCTTGTGCTCACGTTGTAGCCCAAGTGGGCGTGGAACTCACAATGCTCCTCCTACCTCAGCCTCCCAAGTGCTGGGATTAAAGGCGTGCGCTGCCACGCCCGGTTGAGACCATACTCTTAATAAAA
>RJWM01037227.1:0-17592 GCA_004363535.1 Dasyprocta punctata
TTTTTCTTAAGATTGTGGCTATCTTTGTCTCTTTCTAGAGTGTCTTTCAGTACTCTTTGTAGTGTTGGTTTGGTGGCCATAAATTTCTTCAGTTCTTCTTTGTCATGAAAGTATCTTATTTCTCCATCAATTTTTAAGGATAGTTTTGCAGGGTACATCAATCTGGGTTGAAAGTTATTTTCTTTCAGGATTTGAAATAGTTCACTCCAAGCTCTTCTTAACTTAAAGGTTTGTGTTGAGAAGTCTGCCGTGATTCTGATAGGCTTTCCTTCATAGGTGATCTGTTTCTTTTCTCTGAGAGCTTTTAATATTTTGTTCTTGTTCTGTATTTCTGATACCGTTATTATTATATGTCTGGGTGTGGATTTATTTTGGTTATGGTTAACTGGGGTTCTGTATGCCCCAGTTACCTGTATTTCAGATTCTCTTCCCATGTTTGGAAAGTTTTCTGCTATGATTTCTGTGAATAGTATTCACAGGTCATTAGTATTCACCCCTGCTTTTTCATTTATGCCTGTGAATCTTATGTTATTTCTCTTGGCATCATCTTGCAAGTGTTGAATTGTTGTTTCTTGGTTCCTTACTATTTTTAAGAGATCTTTTCTTTTGTGGCCATGGTCTCCCATGCTGTCTTCAAGATCTGACATTCTACAGCTTCATTCAAGTGATGTTTCAAACTTTCCATGGAAATTTTCATTTCCTGCATTTCCCTTTGCATCTGTTTCATGCATTCTGTTTGTGTCTTATATTGTTCATTCAAGGTTTCAATCATTTTCTTAAGTTCTTCTATTTTTTTATCTTGCTCTTCTTTAGATACAGACATTTCTTTAATAATGATTCGCATTTCATTTTTTAGCTGAGAGAATATTTCTGATTTGAATTTCTCTATAGCTTCATCGAGCTTTTTCTTTATTGCATTTTCTATCATTTCAGAAAGTCCATTTGTCTGACTCCCACTGTCTTCCATTTCAGTGTCTCTTGGGTTTGTTCTTAGTGGGCTGGGGACTGAGACTGTCTCTTGGTCTTTCGTTTTGTCATTTTCTTCTAGAACCTATGTGGCTCTGTGTCCTGTGAGGTTGACCAGGTGTTCCCCTGAGGGTCACACTGAGTGGTGGGTCGAGCTGAGTGGTGGGTCACAGTGAGTCATGGGACCTGGTAGAGCTGGATCCTGCACACAGCAAGGGAGGGTGGCCTCCTGGGGTGTGTGGGTGGAGCCTCTGCCTTAACTGGGTGGGGGCCAAGGCCTCCCGGTCCCAGGGAGCTACGCAGAGTGTACCCCGGAGTGTGACGCTGCCTGGACCCTGGGTCTGTCTGCAAATTCAGAGCAACAGCTGTGACAGGGCAACCCTCGGTGAGTCCCAGGCCTACAGTGCCAGGGCCTTGCTCCTGGCTGGGTGGGGTACTCGAGCTCTGGGATGCTGCACGCACAAGCTGCTCCACTGAAGTATGGAGCTCGCGCGCGCTCTTCACTCTGGTGAGGGGAGCCCAAGCTCTCCAAGGCCCTGCAGCTATGTTGCTCAGTCCCTGAGGAGCGGCTCTGGCATCCTCGGCTGATCTGGGCTGGGCTGCGTACCTCTGTGTCCTGCAAGGCTGGACGGGTGTTCCCCTGAGGGTCGCGCTGATTCTTGGGTTGTGCTGCATCGTGGGACCTGGTAGAGCTGGGTTCTGCACACAGCAAGGGAGGGTGGCCTCCTGGGGCATGTGGGTGGAGCCTCTGCTTTAACTGGGTGGTGGCCAAGGCCTCCCAGTCCCAGGGAGCTAGGCAAAGTGTACCCCGGAGTGTGATGCCGCCTCCATATTTTTATTAATATAGCACAAGTGAAGATGTTCAATTCATGTTTTTATGAGTAATTTTTTTCAGTTTTGCATGGTGCCTTTTCTTTTTTCTTTTTAAATGTATTTTTTATGATTATATGGTTATAGCGCATAGTAGGTAATAATTATCCTAGAAGATTTGTGCATGTATATAGCACAGCTTTATTCTCTCTCTTTGTTTTTCCTCCTTCCCCTGCCTAACTGCAAGGGTCCTCTTTCCAATTTTTATCCCTTCAATTCTTTTTTGAGCCTATTTTTTTTACAATTTTAATTGTTTTTTGGTACACTTTAGACACGCACAATGATCACGTTTACCATAGGGAAGTTGTCCCTGTACATTCAGCAGTGAAACTTTCCTGAATTTGACTCTGCACACAGCACCTGCCTCTCCACAGTTATGTGCTGCCCCCTATTGGCACCCAGCGTGGGACCCATGCCCAGGGCCAAGCTCAGCCCACACCGCTATGACAACTTTCACAGGGTCTTTGATTTTTTTTCCTTTTTGTTTTAAAGATACTATTTCATACTTCATTCTCTGTTTTATTTCACACTAGGCTGTGAAAAGAAGGTGTCACAGTACACACAATTCAGTAACTCATTTCTGACAGGATTAGGATCCATCTTTAAATTCTTACAACTGCTTCAGGTTTAAAAAGAGTGTAAATTGATAAGATTAAATACCATTCCTGACATGGAAATTGGTCCAATTTAGGATAGTTGAACTGCAGACAGGGACTGATTGAAATAAATATGCTGCTCAATTTAAATGAAAATACCAAAGTGAAAGTGAAATATAATGACAGCTCAACAGGTAGTAATTATTTTCATCAAATATGTACTACTGAGCAATAAAATGCATAATACACTTTGATAAAATTTAAAAGACAATTTTGCATTGTAAAATTAGTTTTGTTGTCTTCCCAGAAAACATTATTTACTAACCCACTAGAGAGCAATTCACCCTTGAAATAGGAATTTGGAACTCAGGAGAAAAAGCCTACTATGCACATCTTTTTTTTGAAAGCTCAGATAGACTTGTGTAAGGACTTGAATAGATTATTTCCCAACAAATGTAGAAACTGAATACTGTCAGAAAGTAAATAAAAATATTTGGATTTATTAGTAAGTACACTGTAAATTTTCCTGAGATGTAGTATTGCCCAGTGGAAAGCATTCTAACATTAAAATGAAACAACGAAAACCAAAAATATCCTTAAATATGCAGAACACATTTCCCAAGTTATTTGCTTTTAAAAGTTTTTCCTTAGAAAATATTCAGGGAAAAGCAATAAAATGAGAAAAAATATATAAAATATGTACGCTATTAGATAGGTTAGATAAATGTATAGAAATTAAACTTTTCTCCCACAACCTAGTACTAAATAGCTAAGTCTGGTGAATTAATTTTGTAGTGACTTCAAACTTTAAGTGACCTGTAACAAATTTCCATTGCACTGGGATATTTGCTCTCATTTTAAAATAAAATCTCTAAAAAATAATTCCAGTTAAACCCTGTGCCTACAATTCAGATTCGTCTGCAGGCCCTACAGGGTGGTCCCAGAGAGCCCTGCTGCTCCAGGAATTTTACTTATTTTATTCCTCCAGGTTATGGGGACTCAAGTTTATCTTCCTGCCTCCCTGTGTCCACATGGCCGGCAGAATCCTAACAGTGTGGAAAGCCGTTCACTGCCATATTGACTTTTTATTTTCATCAATATTTAAAAGGGAAATAGTACTAAAAGATTTATTTTAAAATTAGAATTTCTACTCTCTACCCTCCTAAAATGCTCTGCTGTCTCCTCTGGTTGTTGCTCCCGGGATTTCCATGTTGCTAAATACTTGAACTCTGCCCACATTGCTTTTTCCTTTCCAGCACAGATTTCCCAGATGAGTGATGACCCCTGGATTATCCTACCTGCTCTCTTCTCTCCTCCTCCTCCACAGGTTACTCACACTTAGGGCAGGTTTAGGTCACACTCACACTAATTCCTACCTTAACCATGCAAGAGGCATTCACCTTAACACAGGGGAGCTCACCCGGGCTCTCTGTCTGGAGAACCTTTGGTTTTCTCTGAAGTTGGAATTGGCTTTGGCTTTCTCATTTCCATGGTGATAATCGATTTTGTTCCTCTTGAATGTCTCAGTGGTGCCTTATGTTTCTGGGAAATATGTTGTATATATTCAAATTTTTTTATTCATAGAATTCTCCTTTCCCCTATCTTCTCATCCTATGCACCAATCTGGAATTTGCCTTTGCTGCTCTCCTGTGTTGAAATCTGTATTCTATCTGTCTTTATCTTGGTTTCCTTTTGTGTTTCACTGTTAAATTTCTTAGTAAATTGCAATGTCTTAGTCACTTTCCCATTTCTGGATGCAGTACCTGACTCAACTTAAAGGAGGAGAGATCTAATTTGCTCATATTTTGGGCCACAGTCCAGTGGTCTCAATGCAGCACAGCATGGCAGAGGGGACTGGGGGAAGGGAGGGGCTCAAGGCATGGGGAACAGGAAGCACAGAGTCAAGAAAGGAGCCCAGGAGATATCACCTTCCTGTGTCACACTCACAGTGACTGTCTCTCAGACCACCCCAGCCTCCTAACAGGAAGTCGGCTGTAATGGTCCTACAATCCCTGCAGCGTCCATAGGGCCCTGCCTGTATCTAATGAGGCTTTACACGGACATCTAGATATAAACTGTAATAAACTACAAAGGTGATCCAATTTGAAGCCTTCACTGTAGCAGTGTGTGAAGAACTATGCCATGAATTTCAGATTTCAGTGTATAAAATTGAAAATTTAGGCCTGAATTATGAATATGCTAATATATCCATGCCATATAGTGAACTGTACATAGGAGGACTGTAAAATATGTCAGAGCCCTGGGAGGAGGCCTCTCCCACTCTGGTGAATGAGCCCCCGAGTGGATCTTCTGAAATCACCCACCTGTGTGCATGGTGCTCACTGCGCCTCCTGTACATGGTTCACCATTCAGAGTCCACAGTTGGGGATTTTCATTTGCTGCACTGATTCTCACCATCATGCTCTTCTCTCCATCAAATATTGGCACAGGAATTTCTTGACTTTGATATAATTTTTCCTGTGGGTTTTGTCTGAGATTTCAGTGCAGGAGAGATTCAAAGGGGATGAAAATGCAATGGCTAAAGGGAATTACATAAAGGACTTTAGTGCTTAAATACTGGGTCAAGTTTTAGAATGGAGAGGAGACCCATTCTAAGACCCATTAAGGTTTTAAACTCTTCTGTGCCTGTGATCAGTGGAAATCCTCTGATCAGCACAAGCAGCTACTGCAGCTCCTTTCCCTCTGGTACCCAGCACCAGGTCTAGTATCTTGGGAAGGTGGCTTTTTCTCTGCAGAGTTTTTCACTAAACTCCATCTTCACTCATTAGCTTCTCAGGGTGAGACGGAGCAAGGCCCTGAGAGCTGCTTATGCAGAGCTGATGAGGGCTGGGTCTGCCCTCCTCTGTCAGCACTCAGGGGCCTGGAGGAGGAGAGGACGTGGGCAGCTCCTGTCCCCTGCTCACAGCAGAGGTGGTCTCTGCTCCCTCAGCACCAGGGGAGAGGCTGCCAATGGGCTGAATCTGGGAAAGCCTTTGAGTGCAGGACCAGAGGTCTTTCTCTCTCTCATCTCCATCATAGGTGTTCTAGTGAGTAGCATTTCAAAGGAGTTAACAATACACTGAATTGTATAAAAATATCTTTTTCTTGTAAGAGAATAAGCAAATCGTGCTACAACAGAATTATTCATTGTTTATAATGCATCAATTTCACTCTGCCTCTTCAGGTTCTGATACCATGATGTCAATTTTATTTCATTAGGATTGTTGCATGTAATAAAGTATACATAAATGTAATTAGGTAATTTGAAATTTAAAATGCTCAGACATTTGAAACATTTTGAACATACTCTGCTATGGTCATCCAAAAGTTTCAGATTATGGAGCATTTGGAATTTAGGTGCATTTCAAATTTGAAATTTAATTATTGATATTTTTCAGCTGATTAAGGCAACGCAAGTATTCCAAAGCCCACAAATCTCTGAAAAGTAAAACTCTTCTGAATTTGAGCATTTTCAAAATGGGATACTCATCTTATATCTGCAATGTATTTCCTCACTCACTTCTGGTCACTGTATGCGAAACCAGCATCACCTTAATAATAATAGCTCACATTAATATAGTTTCAGTGCTTGAAATGCACTTTAAAATCAAAAGCGTGAAATTCCTACTCAGGATTTTATCTATGGACTTTGCAATATTTTCATGTTTTATGGAGGGTGTGTGTGTGTGTGTGTGTGTGTGTGTGTGTGTCTGTGTCTGTGTGTGTGTTTTCCTTTTCATTGTGATCACTATACGTGGTTAAATATTTGATGTTGTAAAACACCTGAGTTTAACTTCAGTGGTGACTTGACCCTTGTGTGTCATAACTGGCATGATATCCCTGGATGCTTCTGCTGGCTGCTGGGTGACTTTTAGTCCTTTCCTAACACTCCCCAGCTCTGAAATTCCTCAGCACCAGCTGTGTGTCCAGTGGTGCAGGTCAGTCCTGACCCTGCTGCAGAGCGAGTGCAGGGCAGGGCAGCAGTGCAGTCCCAGTGCCTGCCCTGCCCGCCCCAGCTGCACACGGCCCAGGCCGTCTGCACCCCTGCTCTGCTGAACTCAGGGAGAAGAGTTCCTGGGTTTATTTCTTGGGTATCATTAAATGACAGGATCTCCTGCCCACCTACAAAGTGCCACAGTGTAGAAAGAACTAAACAGCTTTGTTAAATATTGAAGCAGAGTGTGATGCCCAGCATGAGTAATCAACTAAAGAAAATGATTAAATCACACAAAACCAGTCTTCAGATTGCTCTGACAGAAAGGAATAACCTGGCCTACTATGTCATGCAGATGTGTTTTTACAGAAAAGACACCTTTCCTCAATGAGCAAAGGAAACACCATTTGCTGCATGTTTGTTCCTTCATCTTGAAAATGAAGTGGTCATTTGAATCAATGAATTCTCTTTTCCCAAAGGAAAATAGATCTTTCCTACTTTGATGTCACACTGGCAGACACAGCTTGGAGCGCGGTCCCAGGGCTCACTGCACAGTGAGGAGGGGCAGCAGCTCTCTCTTCACTGGGGCTCACGCTCTCATCTGATGGCTCCCAGGGCCTTACGGGAGATGTTTCTGGGGTATACAATTAAGAAGAAGCTCATGGGTCTAAAAAGGGTTTACACCCAAGGGCAGGAAAAGAAAGTTTTCTAAAGAAAGTAAGAGAGAAATAGAACTTCACTTGGAAAGCAGAGAGAAATTCAAATGTTTTTTAGTTTTTTAATTATCGTAACAGTACACATGGATTCCCTGTAGTAATTTTCTACTATTTTGTACACATCCTTTTGTACTCATTTTCAGTTTTTAAATTTAATTTAATTTTATTAGTATATGTTTATATAATTCATACGGCTCTTTTCTCTAATTCCCTTACCCTTCCCTCCCTTCCTGTTCTTCCTCTGGTTCCCTATCACCTTTATTGGACTTGTTGATATTAATTGTCTTAGCTCACATTATGGCATCGAGTACTTACCTTGAATAGAGTTATTAGGATCCTGTACAGGGCACAAATGTGTTCTTCTCATTTCCCCTTCCCCTCCTCCTCACCCCCTCTCCGTGTTCCCTTGGACTACTTCCCTACTGGACGACATCTGTCCCATTGTCTCTTTCTGTCCATCCTTTATAACTTTCTTCGTTTGTACTTTGCCTCACTCTAATGAGAGATACCATGCTGTTCAGGCTTTTGTATCTGATTCGTTTCACTCAATATTATATTTTCCAGGTACATCCATTTTCCGGAAAATGACTCACATTTGTCATTCTTTAAAGACTAATATTCTTTGTATTACTCCATTATATATAGACACCACATTTTCTTTATCCAATCCTCTGTAGACAAGTAACTTCCTTGTATGATTCTAGTCTTAGTTTTCACACCCCAGTTATACTTATTATCTTTCCACTGCAAAGCCTTAGTTAGCTCAGACTCAGGACCTCTCTCTGCCAGGCCGCAGGCATTTTTACAGAGTCTGATCCAGCCTGAGTTCTTGGGTGAGGAGCTCTCTCTGTCCCTCTCCCTCTGTGTTATGGTGGATCCAGCAGACCAGTTGACAGGCACTAAATTATCCACTGAGTCAGGATTATTGCTCTGCAGTCAATACAAATACGGCCGTAGGAGTCTAATCCATTTCCATGGTGTCTGTCAGGACTGACTGAGACAGGACACACCACCAGCCCCTGTTGTGGGTCTCCATTCAGTAGTGGGAAAATGGAGCCAGTGTGCACCTCCGATCCTGAGTAAGTCAGACTGAATCTGGGGCCTCAATGCAGGTCTCAGCTCTATGACCTCCATGCCTGCCTTTTAGCAGGACCTACTGCAACCTGCTCTCCACCCGCCAACAGTCTCAGTGACTATTTTTTCCTCCTCAACTCTGGGTCCTTATAATTATGAAATTCCCAGGGGTGCCCTGGGACTGAAGTTCAGACTCCCAGCCCTTTCCCACAGTGTCTTTCTGTCCATCCCTGCACTGTGTGGCTCTGTCCCGGGCATTTGTAAGGCAGACGCTCACCAACCGTTACCACTGAAGGTCACTCGGGACAGAGACTCATGTTCTTCCCGCTGTCTCCCACTCCAGACTTCAGACCCCTTGTCCTGGAGAAGCTGAGCTGCTGGAACTCACTGCTCCGCCCTCTTGTCCTCTCTGTTCTGTGTTTCTTGTTGATGTTCTCTGAATCTCTCCAATGTGGCTCCTCCTTTACTCAGCCATGTTGGATCTTCCAGAACATTCCTTCTCAATGGGTCTTTTCTCAGCTTCTGTGATGTGACTTTTCCTTCAGTCATTCATGTTGAATCTCCTATTCCACACTTTTGCCTTGTTCAGGAGCAGGGCTCTTATTTAACTCAAGTTTCTGCTGCCTCATGGTGGGTAGGTGTGTATGAACCAGGCCAGAGCTGAGCCAAGGTGTGGACTCCATAGTTGTGGAGTTGGCCTGGTTATAGCCCACCTGCCTGAGTATTCTGGTAGAGACACAGATATTAATTTTCCGTAATGAGAATAGAAAATGTCTTTCTACTCTTTGCTTAGAAAACATTAGTTTTAGTGCAGTCACATTTATTTGGCTTATATGACTATATGACACTGATAAACATATGCTGCTTTAAAGCAATAAAATGTTTGACACTGTTTTGACATATTAATTTTTTTTTTTGGTGGTAATGGGGCTCAAACTCACAGCCTCGTGCCTGCCCAGCAGGAGCTTAAACCACTGAGCCAAACTCCCAGCCCTAGTTTTTCCAAGACAGGGTTCCACTATGTAGTTCAGGCTGGCCTTGCTCATGTTGTAGCCCAAGTCGGTTTCGAACTCACAACCCTCCTCCTATCTCAGCCTTCCGAGTGCTGGGATTAAAAGTATGTGCCACCACCCCGGCTTGAAATGTTAATTTTATGTCACAATATAATGTGTAATTCATTAAGGTTTTAAAGCACTCATTGATTGAAATTCTTCATCTGTCAAACAATAATGCTCTTCAATACCCAGAATGATAAGAATTAAATACACTGCTTCATATGAATTTGACTTACAACCCTAATGAACTGGGAAATATTAATTTAGTTTAAAGTTCTTTGACTACTGCACATTTAGCCTAATGTCCTGTAACCTCTTATACTAAATGTGAACCTGCACCTCCTACTTTAGCTCTGTTCTTACCCTATCCAAGCTCATTAGGCTAGATGACCTGGTGTAACTCCTGTCTGGTCAGAAAGCCACCACCATGCCTGCCATTCTCTCAGCAATGCCTCTGTCTTCTTCATCACCTCCAGAGCAGTTCCAAGTGAAGGATCCAAGGTCACCAGTCATTGCCATGGTAGGAGAAGTGGCTGTGCTTCCCTGTCACCTCAGCCCGCCCATGGATGCTCAGCACATGGAGATCAGATGGTACCGTGATGGCCAATCGGTACTGGTGCACGAGTACAGGAATTCTCAGGACCACATGGAGCAGCAGAGTCTCAAGTACTGAGGGAGGACAGAGCTCCGGAGGGACAACATCACCCAAGGCCAGGTGGAACTGAAGGTCCATCCCATTGTCCCTGGAGATGAAGGACAGTACAGCTGTGTCTTTGAAAGATCCTCACAGCTCAGCCAAACACAATTTGAGCTGCTTGTCACAGGTGAGCAATGCAAAAGCTGAATTTGTATGTTTTTGTCCAACCAGGACTCCACTGTATGTGTGGAAACTGTGGCTGAGTCTGTACAAGCAACACAATGGAATGGAAAGTGTTACAGTTCAAAATCATCTAATTAGTCTTTATAGAGTGATATGTACTTTAAAGGAAAAATATTTCTAACATTTTTCATTTCCAACATAGTCACTGAAGGGCAGGTTTGACAATGGACTCCAGTGTATTCTAACTCTAAAGGGCTCAGAACACATCTCAGTCCAGGGATTTCCTGCTCACCTGCTAGACCCAGAAGGAGGTGCACAGGGACAGGAAGGACCCGGGCAGCCTACTCTCACACCTGGGTTTCTACACCTCATCCCCTTCCATCCTGGGTGTGCTCCTCCCTATCACACGTGCTCCTGCCCACTCCTCCTCTGTCACCTGTGCACTCGGATCTCTGCAGAAGCCTGCGCTGTTCCCTCCCCTCCCCCAGACACAGACAGCAGGGAAAACCTGTCCTGAGGAGAAGGAAAAGTAAGGGAGGCTTTGTAGCTCAGCCATGAACTAAGCCCAAATCAGAGATCTCTACAGGTGTCACAGGGCCATCTGCTGAGCTCAGGATGGGTTCCTCTTTGTCTGCCTTCAAAGATTTCAGAAGAAAACAACAAAATCATCACTACCAGCAAAGTCCTGACCTTCATGATACACGAAGCCCTTGTTCTCCAGATCCACTGACCTATGTGTATTTCCTGTGCTTCTTGACAGCCACCATCTCTGAAAGCCAGAGGCTACTAGAAGAATAATCTGTGTATCACAGCAATTTTAGCCAGGAATAAAGTGACCTTTGTCTCACAGTTGCCTAATAATTCAACAAGCCATACAATTCTTACACATTTTAGGAGTCTCCAGAAAAGAAACTTACTGGTAAGTTTTATCCAGAAATATTTTGGTTGAATTTCTGTAAACCAGAACCTTCATTCCTGTACCAGTCA
Source organism: Dasyprocta punctata (assembly GCA_004363535.1). NCBI lineage: Eukaryota > Metazoa > Chordata > Mammalia > Rodentia > Dasyproctidae > Dasyprocta > Dasyprocta punctata. The sequence goes on from RJWM01037227.1 coordinate 11,019, forward strand.
GTGTTTCACTAGAGACAAATACAACCCAAGGTATGCAGATGTATAAAATATTAGAAGACTGAATTACAATGCTCACCACAGAGTCGGATGAGGAAGCATGCAGAGGGTGTCTGCATGATGGAAGACTGAATATTTCAGTCCAAGGTCTGGAACTCACTGCGATGACCCATGTAAGTCTGTAACAGATGAATAGGTCTGTGATGGAAGGCTGAAAGGTCCAGGCCAGGAGGCTACGAGTCTACTCCTGAAGGCTGAAAGATCAGAGGCGGAAGCGGAAGAGTCTGCACTGAAAACCACAAGATGACATCCAGGACTAACGTGAAGCCTGGAGCTCCTCTGAAGTTCAGAATCCAGTCCATTCATCCTCATTGCCCCTTTACACCCTCCAAGATACATGCTGCCCTAGGATAGGTTCTGAGCACCCCTAGGGTGTAGAATTGCTGAACACATTTAGTTAAATTCCTAACTTCTCAAGTGACACAATCTACCAACTATTACCATACCTCTCTCTACACAGGCTCTGTGGTTCTGGGGTAGAGATCTGTACCTGTCCGGGCTTAAGAAGCCTCCATCTTCCAATAGGTGCCCTGGAGTCCGCCCGGCAGGTGCCCACTGCATGTAAAAGAGCAGCGCCCGCCAGATGCACTTGCCCAGGAGTCTGCAGGGCTGGGTGAGCCTGACTGTGCTCCTCCCTCACCCAGCCTCACCATCTGCAGAGATCTTCACTCTGCTGTGAGGAGAGGTGGAGAGAGTCCTACACATCCACTCCAGGAGAATCTGCAATCATTTCCTAGAACTTCTGCAACTGTGTCCAATAAATTTGATTATGTAAATAAAACCAACTCATGAGTGACTTTGAATCTGAGGCCAGCTCCTCTGCCGTGTCTCCTGGAGCATTCCTTCAGTCCTCTGGAGCAGCCTGACTTGTCCTGTCCTGAGAGTTCTATTTCACAGAGGGGTTCCCCACCGCATAGGAATCAGTTTCCCTTCTGCTCTGCACTTTATTCCCACACACTCAGCAGCACTCATTTCCCATCCTGAAGCTCCTGACTGGACCCCAGCTGTGCTGCCTGCCGAGGAGTTTGTTTTGACAGCAGCAATGATTCCCTGACCACCTGCTGGGGTCTCTGATTTGATTTCATGGGTCCAACAGCAGAGTTTCTCAGAGGCGGCGCCTCTCTGAGCTCTAGGCAGGAGTAGGGTGCAGTGCTTGTAGGTTCCACCTAAGCAGGTCAAGCACAACAGAAATTTAAAGAAAGGTGAATCCACTGTCAGGTTTCCTAATTTACTCTGCTTGCATACACCAGAGACAATGTGCTTTAATCCCACTCACTTCTTTATGAAGCCATAGCAATCTCAGCATGGTTCAACTGATTTTCTAATGTGCCCTGAGCATAAGACACAGTGAAATCTTGGTTTTGAGCCCAGTGTGTTCCAGAAACATGCTCACAATCCAGAGCCCTTGTGTATCAAAGGAAATTTCTGCTATAGAAATAATAGGATCTCAGACGATTTGTTCCACAACCTAAAAACGTTCATATAAAAATGATTCCAGTACTATAATTCAAAAGAGTAAATTAAATACAAAATATTAACAAAAATGAAAAAATCCCCTGCCCTTACCTTCAAATTTCTTCGTGGCTGGTGTGAGGGAGACAAGAGAGAGGAGGGTCACTGTGTAGCGTGACTTTCACTATCACAGTGGAATCACTGCCATCTATTGACTCGATTGAATCTTTTTCTTTGCATGTGACTTTAACAAGAAACCTACCCACTGGCATTTTCTTTTGCCTCCTCCTGGGCATTTTGCTGAAATGTGTCATTGCATTGTGTTAAACAACTGCGTTGCTCTTACTGCTGCAGTCTTATTCTGGTGTTGATTTTCTACAAAATTTTGCAGTTTCCCACATTATACACATCTTCCTAATATCATTTGAAGTGAAGGATTCTTCTACTGTATCCTCCTCCTCTGCAGAGAAGATGTCCTCTATAAAGGACATCTTGCTATTGGAAGAAAGGATCACCTAAAATCCCAGGAGGTGAGGGAGAGAGAGAGAGAAAGAGAGAGAGAGAGAGAGGCCATTGGCTCAGTTGTGGTTATCTGATATTCAATATTAAGGACTACAATTATTGTCAGGCATCTTGATTATCAAGTTAAAGTTTATCAGAAATGTTTGGTCCTCATTTTGAACTTACACAAAACAAGTGACTTGCAATGCTAGGTTTCACTGTATTATGAACTTGTGCTCTTGTAGCTTACCACTATATTTGCAGATGAAAAGTTTACACTGTGTCTTTGAGATTCAAAACTGAAATAATACACAAATGTGTTCAGCAGAGTCCACATGTTTTTGCATAGAAAGGTTTGTCCCTAAAATTACTGATGTCTTCCTTCTATATTTTCCAAGAAATTTGCTCTGTATTTAATATGAGAAACATTTTATTCTTATTTTTTCTCATCTGATACACTGGAAAAATTGCATCCTGTCCTGATTCAATGTTTTTCCTTGCTCTCTATGAACACATTTCAATGGACACTTGAAACCCTGGGCTGATTGCTCAGAGCTGAACCTCAAGAACACTCTCTGAGAAGCCTGTGCTTTCTCACCTGTGTGGCTGCTCGCCCTGGTTTCTTTAGTCCGCCCCGTCCTCCTGGAGGAGTGCAGTGTGGCCCAGGTCAGGACCCCGTTCCCACTGGAGACGCAGTCTCTGCAGGAACCCAGAGCCCCGTCCCTGCCCCTCACTCATTGTCTCCCCTTCAAGGAGACGCTGTGCTGCCCTCAGCAGGGCTGCTCTTCTCTGCAGCTCAGCCCTGCAGCTTCACCTCCTGCTCCTGGCTCCATTTTCCTCTCCCCGCCCCTCCCCCAGACCAGTGCTGTAGACAGACACAGCCGTGGGGCAGGTGAGGAATCCGTGCTGCTGTGCACTGCCCTGTTGCATGCTGGGCTTCGTCCTGAGCCAGGGCTCCTGTGAAGAGCAAGAAGCAAGGGGTCTGGGGTGGGAGAGTGGGGGACACTGTGAGGTCTCCACGGCCTTCACTCTGAGGCTCCTGCTCCCCTCCATGACACCTTCCTGTCCACTGTGAGGATGAATGGAAATCAGTCCTGGGGAGGGAAGTGAAGCTGATCGGATGACTCGGTGCCTTTCCCTCACGGTCACTTGCTGAAGGACACTCAGAGTATGTCCAGCTCATTGCTTCCATCAGCATCTTAAGTCTGGTCCTAAATAAAATGCGCACTGGACCTGTGCAGTGCTTAGCGGGAGGTGTGCACACAGACAGGACATACAGGTAGACATAGCGCCCCAGACGGTGCTCTGGCTGTGGGTAGTTCTGAATTTTACACTGAAATGATACTAAGTAAAATGAATCAGTTTTTAGTTCCATCGACCACGTTGCATGTGCTCCACAGCCATACGTTGCTGGTGTCTGATGGACTGGGCCATGGTAACAGGACAGTCCCCACGTCACAGGTTCTTGTGGAGAGTTCTGCTGCAGATCAAGAAGACCTAAATGAACTCTGTGAGAGCAACTGTATTTTACTGAAGAAACCCATGAGATGCTGTGTGATCTGCAGCTCTCAGGCTCCAGCTGGAGGACAGAGTATTTCACCACCCACCTCCAGAGTCAGCAGATGGAGGGATAAATAACACCTCCAAGGGGACAGAGGAAAGGAAATAAAAGAAATAGAACTGCTAGTATTGGATATTTTACTATGTGCTAGGAGGGTTAATTTCATTCATTTAAATCATTTTTTGCGGTAACACTGTTTGGCAACCATTTCTGCAATTCAGTTTTCACAAACACAGAGTTGTAATTCAAAGAGGTTAATGAGTAAGCACAAAATGACTGGCCCATTTGACATGTTTGTAAGCTCAAAAAGAAGCGTTATTTTCCATCTTGTGATTCCTCCAGCCTCAGGTGCACCTCCTCATATCCACATTCAGCCTAAGCACACTGGGTACATTACGCTGACCTGCTCATCCTCAGGGTGGTACCCAGACCCTGAGCTCCAGTGGAGGGACCCACAAGGATGGCCTCTGTCATCTGACTCTGAGACATTGTCTGTACAAGAAGACGGCCTGATTCATGTGGAAAGTTCTGTCGCAGTGAAGGAAAGCTCCAAAGCAGATGTGTCTTGCTGGATCAAGAACCCTGTGCTCAGAGAAGAGAAGGAGGTGCGTCTCTCAGTGGCAGGTGAGTTCCCTCAGAGCCCTCATTCTGCGATGTCAGTGCTGAGGGGGGAGGGGGACTAGCGATGACCCTGATGGGAAGACTGGGAGGATGGTCCAGGTCACACATTTCTAACTCTTATTTGGAAAGCTAGTTAAATAAACCAGTTTGGAATTTTTTATTTTTTGTATAACAAATCATTATTACACTTCATAGTAAATGATGTCATGGATAAGCAAAACATTTAAGTGCAACAGCATTTTGAGGAATGTGTTGTAGTTCATTCCAAACTTGTCAATTGTCATTCACCAAGGGAGACTCCTGCATAACAGTATGGAGTTTCTTCTTCCTCTCTTCACACTGAGTTGAAATCCTGGCAACCCCACCTACTGGCCCTGTGGCCCTGGACCAGCGCTGCCCACTGTCTGTCTGTCCCCTGTTAAACAGGAATGACCCCGCTGTCCGGGTCATTAGACCGCCCTGAGGAGTCGCTCACACGCGGCGTCTGAGGGGGAGCAGAGCTCTCCCCGCGGTCCGCGCTGGGCTCTGTCCACAGCGACGCTCACGGGAACCCAGTGCGGCCCCAGTGCTCCCTGCGCCTCCTGGGCTGTTCTCCTGGGTCACAGAGAAACCACGCGGCCAGGACCCCGCTGTTCCTGTCCTGTGCGTTTGTTCTCCCTGCAGCTTCAGCTTTGCCCCTCTCTCCTTTCCTCCCCATCTCCTGCCCCACCCACCCCACCCCGCACAGCCCCGACGCCCATGGCGCTGCCTGCTGGGCTCCTTCTGTCTCCTCCCAGGAGCGGTTTCCCGCTGTCCTGGACACCTGCGCCCTTTCCAGGAGCCTCGCCCGGCTCGGGTGCACTAAGCACCTCTCTGCGCTCCCCTGGTTATTCTCAGTTGTGTTTTTCTGTGTCCCCAAGTGGACTATAAAATTTTAGATATTTGTACTCTCATTTTTTAATATCCCCACTAATTAGTAACTTAATTAATGCAAATATATATTGCCAAATTGATATGGAAATTAATGTCTTTTGGAATTAGTATAAAATGGCTTTTATCTGAAGGATAAAATGTTCTTTTTGTAGTGTAGTTTGTGAACTTACAGACATTAAAGTTACATAAGTAGAGAGCTGTTGAAGAATTGTAAAGGGAAACATTTTGTATCAGAGGAGTAAGTTTCTAATGAGCACCTTAGATAAATAAGATTTGAGGTGATAGAGTATCCCACATGTTGTAGTTAGACTTTTATGCCAATAGAGGATGGCGGAATTGTTTTCAGAGAATGAAGAGTTAAAACTAGGAAATATAATTATCGTTAATCCTAAGGACAGAGACTCCTCAAACCTGTATAGAAGAGCACGACATAGAGAATACATCATCATATTTATATAATTTGAACTATCATGCATAGATAATTAAACATCAATTATCTCATTCACTTATTAACATGTAACCATGTTTTTAAAATTATGGAAAAAAGGATTGTTCTTAAATGAGATGTTTTTATTTCTCTTCTGATCCCACGACTTCAGGTAGATAAACACTGGCATCGTACTGGTACATTCTTTCAATTTGTTACCCACAGTCACTCCTCTCAGATGAATCTGGTGTGAGCTGGAGTTGGCTTTCAGGTGAGGACCTTGACATCTACATGGTTTATCACCTGACCCCATTCCACATCTCAGCTTTGATTGCAGAGAGCCTCCCCCTGTGTCCTCAGCATAGCGCTGGGCTCCCAGCTGTGCACAGGAGGAAATAGCTGGACAGAGAGGAGCCAGGGCGGGTTCACTTGAAGAGTGAGAGTAAGAGTCTCCCCTGCACTGAGTGCACTTGTGTTTATTAACACTGTTGCATGTTACATATATAAATATGGTATTCAATCTGGATGGTAGATACGTGAATATCTGTTGCATTAGTTTCTCTATTCAACATGTTCCCACATTTTTCAAATTATTCAGGTCCTCCTGCGTCTCACACACCGGGGAAGCAGGGACACAGGAGACCTCAGGTCCTGAGCTCCTGAGAGCTGCAGTGGGGCTGAGGCCCAGCGTCTCTGCCCTGCTTTCTCCCTGGAGAAATCATCCAAGGACTGGAGCCCAGCACCAAGTCAGCCGGTGTCCAGCTGGGTCTCAGCAGCTGCTTCCTGTTTTTCAGAGGCCTTGTTCCCCCGGGTCAGCACCTGGGCAGTGGTGGTGACCGTGCTCCTGGTGCTCTTGGCCATCACCTTGATGATTGCTGCTGTTCTCCTCCTGAGATCTAGAAGAATCCAAGGTAAAGGGGAAATAGTGGGAGTTGATTCATTCCTGGAGGGATCGTGCCACCATAGTTATACATAAGTCAAGAGTAACATAGAAAATCTTGTTCATTTAAAATTCAACAAGAGAGTTCTGAGGAGGAAGAATT
>RJWM01037228.1:0-17606 GCA_004363535.1 Dasyprocta punctata
TCCCCAATCCCATGACTTATCACAAAGTGACACCAATCTTGACAAAACAGCATTGATATCAAGGTAAACAAACCACCATGGTCCCAGAATAAATACCTACATAACAGACAATTGATTTCTGGCAAAGATGCAAAAGCAATTAAATGGAGAAAGAATTGTACCTTCAATAAATATACTAAGACAACTGGATATCCACATGCAAAACAAAACAAAACAAAAAAACAAAAAACAAACAAACCAAACCCAAACTTTATAGCACATCAAAACTTTCTTAAGACATCCAAAAGTCTACTCAAAAGGGCTCACAGTGGGTAAAAGAAGTACTTTGAACTGGGCTGAGTAGAAAAATGCTATTAGAGCATTGATGGAATAAGCAAGACCCCATGCATTGTAGGCTGAAGAGTTCAAAAGACTTTCTTTGTGAAGACAGTCCCTAGATGGTTGCTTGAGAGGAGTTTCTTTTGGATTTGATTTCCAGGGATTTTACTGGGATCAACCTTGCTAGCACTTGGGTTGCCTCTGCCATGGTCCAAAAGATTATTGGTTGCACTGGCAGCAGACCCTGGGATCATCTACATAATGCAGTTATTTTATGAATGTGAATAAAAGAGTTGTGGGGTCAGGGAGGCTTTTAAAAGAAAGATTTTAAAAGAAAGATTTTAAAAGAAAGGTTATTGGGCCAGAAAACAAGTCCCTTAGAGGACAGTGCATGAAGCTGTGGAAATGGAACTGAATGTGCAGCGAAGACCCCAGGAAGTTAGAGTTGCCAGGAATGTGGGTTGTCTGCTGAGGAAAGCTGCAGGCTACAAGCAGAATTAGCCGAAGAGAGAAGCTTTGTAAGCGTCAACCAGCAGGGGTATAGGTGGGCTTGCGGAGCTATTGAGAATACACACTTCACCTTCATGTGCCAAACATGCTGGATGTGCAGCTATAGGACTTGTCATTTGCCCTGCTGGGTTTTGGTTTTATTTTCCTTCATTGTGTTCCTACTAATTTTCCCTTTGGAATGGGATGTTTACCCTGTGCCACTGTATTTTAGTATTAAGTAACTTGTATATTGAGTTTTATGGAAGTTCATAGCTGAGAGATTGCCTTGAGTCTCAGAGGAGCCTTTGATTTGAACTGTTGAGTAATGCTGGCACTGTTGAGACCTTGGGGGAAGGGATTAGAGCATTTTTGGAAAAAGAAGCAGATAATGTGGCCCCTGTGATTTGTATATGTTTTGTTAGCAAAACTAAGTCACACAATGGTCCTACCAGCAGGAAGCATGGTAAAGTTCAGCATTTTCACTGTTTAGCCTATATTATAGAGGAAAAGGGAACTGGAATGTGTTCAGTGAAATAGCTTACAGCATCAGCTATGAAATTTTATGTAACATGTTGAGAAACTTGTTGTATACAGTAATACATCAGTTCATGAACACTTCCGTTTGCAAACAATTCAGTTCACAAAAGCATTCAGCAAAATTTTGTTTCCATTTGTAAACTCTGCATTGGGTAACAAACATGACCATGGCCATCTTCCCCACACAAACATAAATGCAGCCATCTTTCCCCAGATCACAAAACAAATTAAGTTCATAAACCGAGGTACCACTGTATATTCTTTATAAAAATCTATATTGTGCCATTAATTACTGCAGTATTTATGTTATCTAAATAAGAATGACAACATATCTTGTTTAAACAAGTTTCTTAAATTAAGTAAAACTTGAAATTCAAAAAGGTATAAAGCAGAAGCACTGCATACTGATAATTCCACCACTTACTAACTATATAACCTGAGGCATGTTGCTTAGACTGTTTTAGTTTTTTATATTTAAGCAGGGATAATGGTACCAATAGGATAAAATTATACCACAGAATAAATAAGATAAAATATATGGAGGATCCTAAAATCTGGCTAAGTTCAGGTACCTGTGTTACTTTTACTAGGGTGCTGTTTATTTAAATGCCATTACCTAATTCCATTATTTTAGATTATCTTTATCTAAAAATCTCCAAACAATTTTATTAAGCAAATTTGGAAGACAACAAAATGAGCTTTACAGAAATGACACTGACGATTTTCACAAAATCATAGGTTTTGAAAAACCTACAGATAATAAAAAAATATGTCTGAACAGGTTTTGCTAAAGAATTTCTTTCTCCATATATTTGAAAGTAAATTCAATACTCTTATTATTCGGTTGTATATTTCAAAGTATATGGCCAGTTGAGTTCCAGAACCTATTACTTAGTTTTAATCTAAGTAAAGAGAAGATACTTGCAAATTTGTCACATAGCCCATAGAGAAATTTAGGGGATTGTTCACACAAATTACCTAGTATTGTAAAATCTGGAGTGTCTAAAGGAAATCCAGCAGTGAGACGCAGTGATGGTTTTAAAAAGGTTTTCTTTTCTGTTGAAGTTGTGATTCACTGGTTCTAGCTGTCTATGGAGGACCAAATATGTGTTCTTTGACCTTTGTATAATTTATTTAAACACAAGCTCAATAACTTTAAGCGCAGTTATCATCACAGTGACTCAAACAGTGGTCAGCGATCTGTGAAGATGCACCGCGCTGTCTCATTAAGCTGCAAAACCGGACAGTCTGAGCAGAGTGCAACCTAACCGCCTTAACATTAGCCACAACATCTTGCAAAGATGTGCTCAGTGTGGCCTTGACCCCCGTGCTAATTAAACCTCCCTGGCTGTCAACTCTGCTTTTACACATACCTCCTGACATAGTCCTGAATGTCAAGCAGCGAATTGTTTACAGAGGATTACGGTCCGAGGCCCACAAGTACGCTTTTGTCTTCCGGGGTCTGACTGTCATCTGTAGCATGCTTTGTGTTCTCATGGCTTTGACTTTTTAAGGAAGATGTCGGAACCAGGTAAAGCTGTACAACTGGAAATGGGAAGAGAGCAGGATGAAGCAGGCTGGGGGAGGAGAGATGTGGGAACCCTGGGGGGGCACTAAGACAGAGAGTGGGACAGGTTGCACCAGGGGAGTGTTCTGGGTAGCTGTGGCCCTGTAGGTATGTCAGCCATATAGGAGATCTGGGATATGCGGGTACAGAGGTGTAGAATGAGAAGGGACGAAGTGTATTAGCAATGTTCCTGCCGTTTCTGAGATCATCCTGTGCTGACACACTTGGTAGGTGTTCCTTAGACACCTGCACCAGGCGTCTGGCACACAGCTGCTGAGATGCTGCATGAAGCAAGACAGATTGGGTGGCTCCCTTAGCAGAGATTGTTGTTAAGAGCATCTAAGAGCAAGACAGAAGGATATCTCTCTCCAGGTTCAGCAAGGTAAATGGGAACATGCAGTCACTGGTATTAATATCCTGTGACAGGGCACCTGAGACAGGTGTGAGTAATGGGCAGGGAAGTCAGCAACAAGGAAACTGGTGTTTGCAACGGGAACTTACCGAGAGGCCACACCGTGTGCTTTAGGTTACTCCGTGCTGCCTTGGACCTTAGCATCTCTATGTGTTTTAGGCTTGAGGTGCTTCCTTGTCTGCCTTCCAGGGAGACTGTGAAATGTTTACCTCAGTGCAGGCACTCAGTGAATGAACTCTGCTGAATCCTTGAGTAAGTCAGTCAAGGTTACAGTAGAATCCTAAGAAAGCAATGTTAGTGAGAAGCTTGTGAAAAGCGTTGAACAGGAGGCCTGGGGGACAGAGGGTCACACGGAGGAGAGCTCGTCACTCAGCAGCTGTGTGCTGTGGCAGCAGCTGCACCATTAACTCGATGATGCGATGGCTCCTTTCCCGAGACACAGGGTGAGCAAGGACGTGGTTCTCTCTGCATACAGACACAGTTTTCCTTTCTTTTCACAGCAGTAGGCACCATTAAAATTGGGGTTGAAATGGTCCGAACAGTGAAAGAAAGGTAAATAAATGTCAAGATTAGTTAAATAGACCCTGCAGTACGGCATTCGGCATGATTAACAGAAAGAGTCAATCTAAGAGGCTTGGGAGACTTGCAATTACCGTCAGGTCTAATTTAATGACAGAATTTTTAAAAAAGGAAAAAATGAATAGAGCTTTTCTAAATTCCAAGAGAGCTGGCCTCTGGAGCAGCTGCCTATGAAGGATCATTTGTGGCTCTGATACGAAACCAGCAGTTTCCCAAATGGCTGAGATTGTAGGTTAAATAAAGGTGTTGGATTTCTGATGAGTGCCCACAGGAGACTGTCTCCACCACCAGGAGAAGTTCAAAAAATAGCAGCACACACATGCTCCTCTCATCCATGCAGCATGAGTGCAGACGGCTGACCCAAGCTCCTGCTCACAGGTGCTCGTCTAACCTAGATTGAAAACCATTAATTTTTCTTTCAGCTTCAAAACTCTTCTGCTTTTATGGTATCCTATTTATCTGGTGCAAAAAGAATCTTCAAAAGACTTCTTCATTTTTCTGCTTATTGTCTAGTACACGTGAGCTGTCCCTCCCCAGACCTGCGCCACACAGGAACTGAGGAGGCAGGTGTATATAACAGGAACACAAGGCTCACCGTTCAAGGCTGGCAGCACAGTGCCTGGCACAATCCAGGTGCTAAGTCGACACTTGCAGTTTTATTAACAACTGCAGGAAATTTGGAATCAGGTGACCTGGTTCTGAGTTTCAGTTTCATCTCTAGTTGAGTGACCTTAATGATTAAATGTCCTTATTTTAGACCCATGTTAGCTTTTTAAAAATTTTTTATTTTAAAGATAATAGAAGCAAGCAAAATAAAACAGAACAAAGCCAATCAAAACAAACCAGTGTAAGTGACACAGGACTTCAAAACAATAGAAAATCAACAATGCTTACCATAATGCCTTTTGTCTTCAAAATAGCTGCCCAGACCTTCAGACATAGTAAAAATCACACAAACCACAACAGAATAGAACCAATAAAAACAAAACAATGAATGCAATAAGACTTCAAAACAAGGTAATAGTGAATCCAAAATGGCTGCCATAATATATCTTTGAAACAGCTGCCCATGCCATTGGATATAATAAAATCAAACAAAACAAAACAGAATAAAACCCAACCCAGCAAAACAATGAAAATGATACAGGACTTCAAACAAGATAATAGGAAGTTAACAGTGGCCACCAACCTCAGAAGGAGATCCCCATATTGTTATCCTCTGAATAGATGATCAGACTACTGGCTTTCGACCTGCAAAGTCAGTGAAACATTAAACAGTATAAGTATTAAATTGTATTTTACTTCAATAGCTATCATAGCAGCCTGTATTTCTCCAGATCAGTCAGTCACTTATGGGGGTGGGGTGGGGGGAGTTGACTCTTCTTGTTTCCCAGCTTGCACACCGGAAGGGGCTGGCATCTGACTCTTCCCTCAGTGGCCTGTGCATGGTGCTGATTCACAGGGAGGGTTTGCTTCTCGGTAACTTCTTGTTCTCGTCCCCCATCTTAGCTTTTTAATGTAAACTCTAAATCAAAAAACATTTAAAGAAAAAAAAAGTAGGAGATGAAAATGTAGACCAACACAAACTAAAAGAAAGCTGTGTGTGTAGTGATCGTTTGCTAAAATAACTAAAACAAAAAGTACGATTGAGGAAAATCAGTCACTGAAGACCAAAAGAATCATTTTACTCTCAGTGTATGTACTCTCAGGCAGAGATTAATACAACTCAGAAAGAAATTGATAAATACAACATCACAGTGAGAGACAGCAGTACACTATCCTCAGTTATCAGAGATCAAATGGCCAGAAAATTAGTTAACACACCAGAGACTTGTTATACCATGAGCAAGCTTGACTTAATATTTGATTTAATAATGATTTAGTGCTTCAAGTCAAATAATTTATAGCACATTCTTGTGAGGGAGAAAGGTGCTATAACTTCTTGGATTGGGACAATATGTATAAACCAGGTCATACCTTGGCTCTCTGCTCCTATAGAAAAACCTACTGAAATACAACGTGTTTGCAGTAATTAAAAAACGAGTCTATCAAGCACTCAAACAGGACCTGGACAGAATGAACCTTTATGGAGCCACAAATCAACATTGCATTAGCATATATAAAATCACTACTGTAACGTTTAGAAATCCATTGGACACTAAAACATATTTTTAGAGCATTCACAGGAAAAACAAGAAATCATAATGGATTAACAATGATTATAGCTAAATAATAAAGACTAGAACGTATTTAAATACTGTGTGTGGGAGGCAGTGTAAGATTGATGCTGTAAAGAAAACTTCTAAACTGAACCAGAGAATTTAGAAAGGAAAGAACTAACAGTTAATGAGCCAAGCATCTCAATTAAAGAATCAATGATGCACAGTCAAAGAAACTCAAGGTAGAAAGAAAGAGATAATAAAGACACGGACAGAGATCGACAAAAGATAAGGACAGGAAGGAGCTAAAATAGTTTGAAAATAAAGCTCATACTTCGAGCAATTAAAAAAAGATAAATTTTATAGTACTGAAAAGAAGAAGAGAGATAATGCAAATAAATAAAATTTTAAGAATGAAAAAACAAAAAACAAAAAAATGAAAGTCCAGGTATAAAAGAGATTAAAATATAGGACGAGATGCTTATGACCACTTTGTGGCAAAAGTTTGACAATTTATTGAAAATTATATCTACATATGCATGTGTAAGTTAAATCTACTATCTATGAAGATATGTTTTATATTTAAAAATTGCCACAGAAATGTTAACATGAAGAAAAGCAGCAGACTTAATCCAGGGACGCGCTTGGATCCCGGAGTCATCCATTCTCTAATAATTGACCCAACAAACAACAATTAGTAAAACTAGAGTGTATCACAAAATTGAATTTTTCTGAATGTAAAATACCTCACATAGTAAATTTAAGAGTGCACTGTTTATTTCTCCCATATAAAAGAATTTTGGTGGCTCCACGGGAGTGCCCGGGTCTCAGGCTTATTCCAGATTGTAGCCCTTTCTTGTCTTTCTATTCCAAGCTGTCCTAAGGAGGCTCAGTAACACATATCAGAAAAATATTTCTGTCTACATTTTATTGCCCAGAGCTTAAAGCCACGTATACGCTCATCTACAACAGCATTGGCAGATGGGGTTTCTATTCAGAGAAACGATCCACAACAATAAAAAAATGTTGAAAGAAAGAAGATATAACAAGGTGGACAGCCAACATGCTCTGACACAACCAGACAGTGAATTCACTAGCTGCATCCAATGAAGGAAAGCGACTCAGCCCCTGCTTATATGAGGTGGGTTAGTCCCCGTGTCCCTCTCCGCCTCTCCAGGCCGTGAAAGAGGAGAGCTGAGAACACACTGAGAATCCTCGCTGATGTCTTACAGCTTGGGGAAAAACAAATCCACAAGGATTAGGTGGCCTGGAGGAAATTCCAGAAAAGCCCCTTCTGTCAGCGGTGTCTCAGCCGCCCGCAGAGCAGGGAAGGCAGCCACCAGGGGTCACTGTGTCCCGGGAGAATGATCCAGAGCCCAGCGGATCCGTTCGCGGAGTCGAAGGGCGGAGAGTTCCGCTCCGCTCCGCCACGAGGCGCTCAGCCGCTCCCTGGAAAGGGAGCCGGTCCTGACAACCCAGGAGGACTGGCTCAGCGCGCTCGGCTCTGCACTGCCCGCACGGCCACAAAACTAAGACATGAGGTGGAAAGACACCAGTCTCAGACCAGCTCACAGGGCGCCAGCCAGTTAACGGCGGAGTGTGAGGGCTGGTCTGGCAAATTCCCCACAAGCACAAGAGAAAATAGAAATTGTGGACAAAGCGGCTACTATTAAGCATGAAAGAAGGAAACAGGTAACTTAGCCACTGAACAAAACTTCTATAGTAAAACAAGATAAGGCAAAGACAACAGTGATTTTGGAGTATAAATAAACATTATTTATGAAAAGAATGAAATGACATGTGTAGGTGATCTTGGTTCAGACTTTCCAAAACTTTTTGGAGTATAATGACTCATGGATGTCATATAGAATGACCGGATTGTAAAACTGGCAAACACATTAACTATAGGCAGACAGACCATATGTGATTTAAAATCAAATTTCCAATTTGAATTAAAGTTCTGATTTAATAAAATAAACGAAGAAGGAAAGCAAAGAGATTAAAGTTCTTAAGGGAGTTTAAAGGTGTCAAGTAGTGGCTTTCAGAGACCCAAAGAAGGGAATCCAAAAATGAAGAAAAACTATGAAAAAAAAAGTTTTTAAATTGTCCTTGAAATAAAGTAGGATCTGAGTTTGAAAAATCAAAGAAATTTGTGTTATTCCAGCAAATCTTGGAATATAATCATCAGTGTTAAGATATATTTTTTTAAAGTTGTGACCCACAATGAATAAAGTGCTTTTCAGGCATTTAGATAGAATAAAACAAGTCACTGAATAAAGAAATGGGTGGGAAACAGCCAGACCACGCAGTGTCAGAAGACTCCTGGGTAGTTTCTACAGTGAGGAAAGCAGCTAATTTCTCGCTCAATTATAAACATAACATCAGGCCAACTATGTGTCTAACACAGCGCATCCGAGACCCCTCCCCATAGAACAGCTGAGATGGGATGGCTGGCAGCCTGGTGCGGGCGTGAGAGCAGGTGTGGATGAGGAAGCTGACCTCTGAAAGCATTGTGGAAGCAGAGCCAGTGTGACTCTTCTCAGGGAGCGATGTCTTCAGTAAGTCAGAGGATTTAAAGGATTGCGGAATTTCCCTCAAGTGCTGAAAACATTGTTTACAACAATGCAATGCAAAGAGCAGCAGGTCCAGCAGGTCTTGTGCTCACTTACTGGTACACCAAAGGATTGCTTAGCCATCTGTCAGAAGCTTAGTCTTTTGGCACGTTAGGGTGACAGCATCCATGAGACGTGCACATGCAATTTCAAGGAAACGACTGGGCGGGTAAGTTTGAAGTTTAACAAGAACACAAGAGTGCACGTCCTTCGGGAGTCAGCACGCACATGGTTAGAGCCATGAGCACAGTGTGAACGGAGACAGGAGAGGGCCAAGACTTTGATCTTGGGGCTGACAGTGAAGCAAAGTGCAAAAGAGCTTGAGAAAGACCAACTTGTGAAGAACTCTGATGCCCTAGGAGTCAAGCACAGTGATAACATTTTCCCTGTGTTCCTTATTTTATATATTAAGTTTTTAAAATTCCCAGAGTAGTCTGGATATTAACCTGGACAGTTGGCAAACATTTTCTCCCACTCTGTGGGTTGCGTCTTCACTCTACTACATTGTTTCCTTGCCGAGAAGACACTCATTATTTTGAAGTAACCGCATTTGTCTAAAGTACCAAGGATCTGAATAGAAATACCAATGGCCACACAAATATAGAAAGTGCTCAATATCTTTAGTCATCAGAGAAATACAAATCAAAACTCTAATGAGATCTATCACTTCAGCTAGAATAGTTATGATTTTAAGAAGTAACACATGCTGGTGAGGATGTAGAGAAAAAAGAACTCTCAAGATCGCTGGCAGGAATGTAAATTAGTACAACCATTATGGAGAACAGTACAGAGGTTTCTTAGAAAGCTGCAAAGAGATTTAGGTGCCATCACTAGAAGGATGAGTAAAAGTGTGACATATATACATAATTGGGTGTTATTCTGCCATAAAGAATGGTGAAATTCAGTCATTTCCAGCAGAACAAATGGAATTGGAGAGCATCATTTTAAGCAAAATTAGCCATGGAAAGATGAGTACCACATGGCCTTACATACAAAAAAGTTGACCTGAATTTGGAATGATCAGAGATTAGGAAGGAGGAGGGCACAGGTAGATAAATGAAGCTTGGATTTGATCAGCACATGCTGTATGCCTGTATTAAAATACGCACTGACCGTGGTGGACTAATGAATGGTCAGCTTGAGTGGGAATGCCCAGCTAAACCGAGTCAGCGTGGTCCTGGGCATGGAAGACCCATCTGAGGGTTGTTGCCACAAGGATGTAAAAGGAGAATATGTTTGTGTGAGTGAGTGGATGAGGACTGCATGCTGTTGATTTTCCTGGAAAGCTTATGCGACTCATTTACCTGATGCAGACTCAGCTGCTCTGGTCCTCACAAGAGCTCAGGTCTTCGTTGTTACCAGGGATGACTGCTGGTCTCTTTTTGGGGGGGTCTGGTCTTTCCCTTGAGAGTCACTTCCTGGCCCCAGTGTAGATCTCTCAGACTACTGCAAAGACTTTCTACCTCCCACCCCTGGCCTTTGGGCTCTCTTGGTGCAGATCCTTACTACAGACTTGCATGAGACATAGTCATGAGCTTTAGGCCTCCAGCTGGACTGGTAGAGGTCACTGCCATGGGATCCAGGCCCTTGGCTGGAGGCTGGAATTTTTGCATCTCTAGTGGGCTGACAGTTCTCTTGTACTCATCTGTATTTGACTTTTTGGGTGAATATTATAAAATAACTCTATAAATTATGCATTCTGCATTGAGTCTATTCCCTTGTAAACCCTGATTACAACACTGACTCAATCAATATTTATAATTAATGCTTATTATTGGAAATGTTTAGAAATTAATAAAAAAGAATGCTAAAATATTAAAAACTAACAAAAGAAAGTCTCAGGAGGAAAGGGATATTTGTGTTAAATGCTGCCTACGTTTCACATAAAATAAGGACAAATAATTGATTATGAGTGTTAGCAATGTGGACGCTACTGGTGAAATGTTTTCAGTTGAGTGGTGCTAGTTGACAGTGAGTTTGGAGTGAATTTAAGAAAAAATATGGGAGAAGCATTGGGAGATTGCATGGGAGCTTTCCGGCTGTTATCAGATGAAAGGCCTGATGCACACAACTGAAAGGAGAAAGTGATTTGTGTATGTGGCTTACAATTTCTGAGGTTTCAGTTAGTGGTCAGCTGGTTCCAAACCAGAAGTATCATGGTAGAGGGCATGGGAGAGCCAACCTCTCACTTCATTTTTCCTGGGATCAGAGTATAGGACGAGCACCACTTGAGCATAGTAGAGCTTTTCAAAGCAAGGGCTGACTTGCTCCTTTTTCCCTTCCCCTCCAGAGCTGCAAGTCTTCTGGGCAGCACCAATTCAGAACCAGAGTGGTCTTCTCATGGGTTGACCTCTGTGCCAATCAGGCCAACCTGGCAATCCCAGAGACCAACTGAAGTTAAACATAACATATTTGAACAATGAACACATTTCTTCATATTTTTCTAAGTAGAAGGTCAACCACTGAAATCTAAAACTAATAGTACTAAGGCAAATATTCCATTTATTAGTGTTTAAGAATTTTAAGAAATGGGCTGGGGATATAGCTCAGCAGCATAAGTACTTGCTTGGCAAGCGCAAGATCATGAGTTTGATTCCTGGCACAAAAAAACAAAAAACAAAAAACAAAACAAAACAAAAAACTAGGAAAAAGATTTATTTTTAATTTTAAAGAGAAAACTGAACAAAATAAGACAGAATACAGCCAATCAAAACAAAACAGTGAAAGTGATACAGAACCTCAAAACAGTATAATAGGAAAGCAGCCATTGCTAACACAATGCCTCTCGTTATCTTCAAAATTGCTGCCCATACCATCACAAACAATAAAATCCAACAAAACAGAACAGAATAAAACCAATAAAAAATTAAATAAAACAAAACAGTACAACGGAGCCAAATGAAACAGTGAGAATAGTACTGGATTTCAAAAACAGGACAGAAGAAAATCCTCCATAGTTGCTATATTGCATATTGTCATCCTCTAAACAGATGCTCAGACTACCAGCTTTAGTCCTGCAATCAATCCAACAATACAAACATTTAGTTGTTTTGTACCTCAGTTGCTATCAACTCAGCCTGTGCTCCTCTGAGTTAGTTTGTTGCTTATGGGGGTGGGGGGTGCTCAGCTCTTCTTACCTCCCAGTCCATGTGCCGCCTGGTTCACAGGAAGGGCACTTAGGAAAAATATTTTTGATGAAGAAAAAATTACAGTCAAGCTTCTGTATCTGTAGGTTCTGCACCCATAAGTTTAACCAAAACAAATTAAATGCATTGTTTAAAAATAATATCTGTACAGAACATGTGCAGATGTGCTTGTTGTCCTTCTCTAGAGAGTAGAGTGTAACAATGACTTACATATTATCTATGTTGTATTAGGTGTATGTAGGCTAGAGATGATATAAAATAAAATGGAAAAATACACATTGATTAAATGTGATCACTATGCCTTTTATTTAAGGTCTTGAACATTCATGGACTATTAATACATGTGGAGTTCTGGAATGAATATCTTACAAATACCCAAGTTGGCTATACTTAATTTTATCTACATATTATCTGAAGGTTAATAATTTTTTTTTTGTACCAGGTATCAAACTCACAACCTCACACTTGTGAGGCAGGTGCTTATGCCACTGAGCTAAATCCCCAGCCCCGAAGGTTAATAATTTTTTAAAATTTTTTTCTGTGAAACTCAAGTACTTATTTTCTACCTCTGCATATTCATAAGGAGATGTGTGCAATAGTGTGTTATTTATTTATCTATCTTTTTGAGACAGAGTCTCACTATGTAGCTCAGGTTGGCCCCAAACTCACAGCAATCTGTTTGCCTCAGTCTCCCAAGTGTTGGGATTATAGGTGTGTTGCCACTCCACTCCACATAATAGTGTGTTTTAAATCATCACTTTTCTCTGTAATTTACTGTGCTGCTCCAAACATAAAAAGACTGCATATTATCTTGTAAAATTGATAATTCTTGTTTAACAAAATTCTTTACAAAGTACAAGTTGGCAACACTGCCCTGCTAGGGTTTGGGTATGCTGTTCCACTCAGAGGTTCCAGCGCTGGAAGCTTGATCACCAACATCAGAGTACCAAGAGGTGATGGACTTAGGGGAAGGAGAAGAGATCTTAGGGACACCACCCACGGACACAATTAGTGCCATTCTTGCAGAACTAAGTTAGGTCTGCAGACAGGAAGTTGCTGCTAAAGCAAGGCCTCTCTGTACGCGTGGTTCCTCCTGAGACATCCTGTTTCCTTTCTACTTCTCCGCCATGCTGGAATAGTCAAGGGGATTTTCCAGCCACCAGAATTGCCAGCCAAGAAGCTTCTTGTATTTATACCATTCCCAGCACCAGGTATTTTGTTACAGTAGCACAAAATGACTAAGACATACACCATGAAGCCCATAGACAGTGGTGCTTCAGTTCCTGAATTTAACTCATTGCATGATTCTGGTGAAGATGGCTGCAGTTGTGTTATCACCTGATACGGAGTTCGAGAACAGAAACAAAATTTTGCTGAATACTTCTGTTTGTGAACTGAATTGTTTGCAAACAGAATCATTCATGAACTGAGGTGTTACTGTACATGTGTCATCAAGTCCTCTTTTGCACCTGTCTGTTTGCAAGCCCCAGTACACAGTTCACATCATAGGGAGGGCCATTCTCTTGGTTCATTTGAACTTTTTATCTAACTTTTGCAGGCTGGTATTGTATAATAATTGGGCTCTAAAATTGCCAAAACACTTTTCCAAGGAGGGAACAGATTTAAATAAGTTACACTGGGGCTTGGCCCCTTTATAAGTGGCACACAAATCATCCAGCAATATTTGTCATTAACAAAAAATAAGTTTGTTCAAGATAAATTATTACCAGCAATGGTAAAATTTCAACCAAAGTATTTCAAAATAATGTGCCCTGAGGACATTGTTTAAATTAAATCATGTATGTGTAAAATCAACCCAGGTTATAGTACTTCACTGTCTCTCTCTGAGAGTGCTTCTAAACCCTTGACACATTTTGGGTTGAAGAACCTGTGTGCCCACCATGAATATAAATGTCATTGTACTTATAATTTCTTATACTGAAATACAAAGATTCAATTGTAGGCATCATTAAGTATACAGGCAATTCAATAATGTTATTTGATATAAGGAGAGCTGCCATCATGCTGAGCATAATGAATTATGCTTCAAATGTCTGCAAGTTCAGTGCCAGTGAATGTAAAGAGAAAAAAATGAATTATATTCAAAAATCATTTTTAAAATTTCTAAGATCACTAACTCAAAGGATAACTATTATCACTCATAGTTTGTTCATACAGACAGAGCTACATGTTTACTTGAAAATTCCTGGTCAGCATTTGGAGGATGACGGGATGTGTAAAGTGCCATGGTATGGGCAGGTTTTCCTTGGCTTCAAAGGAGTGATCTTTAGCAAAACAAAGATTGAAGAATGAGACACCAGAGGGAATATCATCTTTTTATGGTCTTCTCTGAATTCATTCATCTTATGTGCCATTAAAATAATAATTCAGAAGGTGACAACTTTAATTGCAAAAATTTGCTCAGCTATAATGAGGACTGAGAGGTTCTGTGATTTGATAAAAATGGACTGTAGATGAGGAGAGCTCTGAAATGCAGAGAAGACTTACAGAAAAATGACCTTTAAAAATGTTTTTTGAAATACTTCATACATTATTCCAAGCTCCCTAAATGTTTCCTGTGGTTCTCTTCTATTTTTTAAATTCAAAATGAAAGGCAAATTTCAAACAGTTAGCGTTTAGCAATCCCAGTCTACATTGCCACCAACAGTGGAGAAGACTTCCTTTTTCCCCACACCCCTGCCAGCGTTTGTTATTGGTTAATTTCTTGAATTTAGCCGTTCTTTCTGGAATGAGATGGAATCTTGGTGTTGTTTTAATTTGCATTTCTTGATTGACCCATGATGTTGAACATTTTTTCATGTATTTATTTGCCATTTGTATTTCTTCATCTAAGAATTGTGTATTCATTTCAGATGCCCATTTTTGGATTGGGTCTTTAAATTTGGGAGGCCTGATTTTTTTCAATTTTTTTATACTTTCTAGATAAAAGTCCTTTGTTTGAGGGATAGTTGGCAAAAGTCTTTTCCCAGTCAATGGATTTTCTTTTCCCTCAGTTGGTGATTTCTTTCGATATGCAAAAATGTTTTAATAAAAGGAGATCCTAGTCATTGATTCTTTGAAATACTTCCTGTGCAGTTTAGTTTTTGTTCATGAACTCTTAACCTACCCCTATGTCCTCAAGATTTCTACCTACTTTGTCTTCTAGTAGGTTTAGTATTTCTGTCTTAAGTCAATATGGAGATTCCTCAAAAAACTAGGATTAGAGGTTCCATTCGACCCAGCTGTTCCCCTTCTGGGCATTTTCCCAGAAGAAATGAAAACATCATATCACAGCCATATATATGCACCTGTGTTTATAGCAGCACAATTTGTAATAGCTAAATCGTGGAAACAACCCAAATTCCCATCAAATGAGGAATGGCTGAAAAATATGTGGTCTTTTCATATAATACTACTGAGCCATGAAGAATGATAAACTTGAGGCTTTTATAGGTAAATGGATGCAACTAGAAACCATACTCATAAGTGAAACAAATCCAACTTGCATGTATAAACACCACATTGTCATGCTAGTGTAAAAAAACTGAACTGAATGAGTAAATAAGATTCAAAGTTACAATAGATACAGTAAAAGGGAAAGAAACTGCTCAAAGGGAAATCATTTTGCTTGATCAATTTTGCATGCCTGAGCCATTACTTTGAGGATGACAATATGCTATATAACAACCATTGTTAAAATCCTGTCATCTTGTTTTGAAATCAGATATTGCCATTGTTTTTTTTCTTGTTGTTGTTGTTGTTATTGTCATCATCATTTTGCTTTTATTATTGTTTTTTAAGTGTTTGTTTGCTTCTTGATTTTTCTGTTTTTTTATCTCTTTAAAATAAAAAAAATCAGGAATCCCCTTTGTTTTTATATGCGATCTGGTCAAAATGTACAGTGAATGTTTAAATTTTAGAAATTACTACAGTAAAAGATACATTGTCACTAATCCCCCTCAAAATACTGCCTCTCACTTTGAATACACTCATTCCACTGTTCTTGCCACTTTCTGAAGCAGTCATGGAAGTGTTCTTTCGTGAGTGTCTTTATGAGTTGTGATTAAAAAATACGATGAATACTAGTCCTGAGTGCCATCCGATGGAGAGTCAGGCTCACAAAAACGTGACGCTCTGTCCTCGTTCACCTTGTTCACTGAATCAGGCACCCTGTGACTTCTGGCTCTTTGGCAAAGTCAAAATGATCATGAAAGGTAAATGTTTTGAGTTGAAGCAAGATGTTGAGTCAGTCATAAGGGTGCAAATAAGCACACTCACAGTAGAGGACTTTCAGAGGTGCTTCAAAAAGCTGTGAGAATAAGATTGGGGGGTATTTTATAGGGGATTAACGTCACTGTGTCTTTTATTGACATAATTTTTTTTGAAAAAAATTAACAATCACTACAGTTTTCTACCTAACATTGTATGTGTATTTATTTATTATTTCTACTTATATGAGCTATGAAAATATTACTTGGGTCGTGAAAATACAATCTGACCTATGAAATTACTAATAAATGTACTAATTGACTTAACCAAAGACATGGGAAGGAACAGTTGATGACTTGCTGTCTGAAACCAATGTTGAGTACTTAATATATGTCAGGGGATAGGACCATTTGCTAAGATATACAAAGGTCACTCTTACTGGATAATATCTGAAAAAAGAAGGGTGAAAAAACTCAGAGGAATGTATTGGTGATATTTCAAAATGCTTTAGAAATGGATGAAGATCATTTTTTCCCAGTCTACTATGGAGAATAAATTTCTTAGTCCCAATGTCACGAAGACATTGCTGTGTGCTGGAACTGAATTATAACTCTAAACTCCACTCAAGCTGAACTTTTGTGTACTCTTTATCTGCTCAGGCTGGCCATTAAACCCCTTTCCCAATAGGTTAGGCTGACTGTAAACAACTGCAGTGAGTGATGACAAGCTTCAATAAATTTTTCAAATGAAGAGTACATTTCCATACGCCATATATCATCAAATAAATGTGCTTTCCCTCTTATCCCCAATCTAATCAGTGTCGCATATTTCATGTTCTGTAGATTAAATGTAATCCAAATGCCAAAAAATAACTAGGACAAAACTCTCAGACTTATTTATTTTTGCATATAAGTATTATAGAAGCTGCATGCACATTAGCTGAAATAACAGAAGTACCAATATCTCAATGCATATGGTCAAAAGCTCAGTCTGTAGTTTTCTCATGTGCATCCTATCTTATTTACATTCCCACTTTCTACATTCTTCTCAGGCTAAAGCGCTAAGATTTTTGTTTTTTGTTGAAAATGCAAGCTATTGCCTTTTCATAGTACAATGCATTCACTAGAATGTGCCTCACATTTTTTGGATGGTCACGTTCCAAAGACACGTTACACTTGCGGTGTGAAAAGAGAGGGCTTTGTGTACGCTGTACTTGGCAAAGTGTGTGAAATGCTTAAGGCTGCTGAGTACAGAGTGAATTCTTTTCTAAAAGTGAATAAAATTTGTAGAGGCAGTTTGGGATTTTATTAGAGGGGGAAACTACAGTTTAAATTCTATTCTTTAGGAAACAGGAAAACATTATGGATTTTTGATCAAAGGTAAAATGAGGCTTCAGGAAAGAAGTCATGCTAGGCTGCTGTTGATGACACCGGCTGAGAAGTCACAGAGACGAGAAGGGCCGTGGGATGCCGGGCACTTGGGGAACGGGAACAACACCAGGGCAAGGACAGAGCTGGGTGCTGTTGGAATGCGTGGACAGCGGGGTGGACGGGTGAGCAGCGTGGCTGGATTGGACTC
>RJWM01037229.1:5889-17687 GCA_004363535.1 Dasyprocta punctata
AAAAAAAGCCTCAAACAAAAAAACTGAGAAATTTTAAAAGTGATGAACTCAACAGTTCTTAACACCATTTAAAGCAAAATAATAAGAGAAAAAGTAAACACAAAAACAAATTGCATACTGAATGGCTCCAACCAGAAGACAACTGGTCAGCCTTCTGGGGGCCTGCACGACTGGCGTGAACCCCAGGAAGAGAAAAAGATGGGACTCTGGAGAACCTGCCTCGCTGGGTCTGAGTGGCTCCAACCAGAAGACAACTAGTCTGCCTTCTGGGGGACTGTGCAACTGGCATGGACTCCAGGAAGAGAAACATGTGCCCCCCCGTATGCCTACTGGCTCACAGGCTAAAAATCAAGAACCCCCCCACTCCCCATAAAGCAACCTGCTGGTTTGGAGGTCTGGCTAAATTGATAGCAACTAACGTACATAAAACAACTAATGCTAGTATTGTTTTGTTGATTTTGCAGGCCTGGGGCTGGCAGCCTGAGCATCTCTTTGGAAGATGACAGTAGGCAATGTAGCAAATATGGGGGTTCTCTTCTGTCTTGTCTTCCAGGCCCAATATTGTTCTCATTGTTTTGCTTTATTCTGATTAATTTTTTGGCCTTATTTTATACTCTGTTTTTATTGGTTTTATTGTGTTTTGTTTTTGATTTAATTTTGCTATACCTGTTGGAATGGTCAACTATTCTGAAAATAACAAGATATACTATAGTACCTATTGTTTTCATAGTATCTTTCTTTGAAGTTCTGTACCAGTTTTACTGCTTTGTTTTGATTGACTTTGTTCTGTTATGTTTTATTGGATTTTACTATCTTTAAAATAAAAAAAGATTACATACATTATCCAAATGCAGCACAGAAAAGAATTTAAAAATTGGTAGACAACAGGTCAGGGATCTATGTATGCAACAATATCAGATTATTTAATTGAAGTCCCCAAAGAGGAAGAGAGAAGGCCAGCAGCCTCCAGGAAGGATCACAGTGAAGACCTATGCACATCATAATTAAACCAGTGAAAACAAAAAACAAAGAGAAAAATCTTAAAAGCAAGAAGAAAATATTATATTCAGGGAAGTGATAAAGTACATTATAATAATAGTAAAAACAGTAACAGAACTCTGAGCATGGTGGCATACACCAATCATCCCAACACTCTTAGAGAGGCTGACATAGGAGGTTACAAATTCAAGCCCTGCTGGGTGTGGTAGCACAAACCTGTAATTCCAACACAGGGGAGGCTGAGGCAGGAGGATCGCTGCAAGTTCCAGACCAACCTGGGCTACATAGTGAGCTCAAGACCAGTCTGAACTACATAGCAAAACCCTGTCTCAAGTGCACACACACACACACACACATTCAAGACCAGCCCGGGCAAATTAGCAATATCTTGTCTCAGAATTTTAGGAAAAAAGGCTGGCAATGTATCTAGTGTGAAGTCCCTGTTTCAAAAAGGGGGTAGAGGAAAGGCCCTAGTTTAAATCCCCAATACTACACACACACAAAAGTAATGGAGACATTATATTCTGAGGAACAATAAAAGAATTAATGGTTGACCATCAAAATTAATAGCCGTTAGAAATGATTGATGTCACAGGACAAAGGAATAATGTCTTCAAAGAGCTAAGGGAAGAAAAGCACTCATCTAGACTTCTAAATTCAGTGAGATGCTTTCAGAAGTAAAGGGAACTAAAGATGTTAAAGGAAAAGAAAAATTGAAACAGATTATTTTTTGCTGTTATCCTGTGCACGAGAAACACTAAAGGATAGCTGGGCATGGTGGCGCACACCTGTAATCTCAGCACTTGAGAGGCTGAGGCAGGAGGTTCATTACAAGTTCGACACCAGCCTGGGCTACAAAGTGAGCTCAAGGCCAACCTGAACTGCATAGTGAGACCCTATCTCAAAAAAACAAAAAACAAAAACCAAAAACCAGAACCAAAAACAACAACAACAACAACAAAAAACACTTAAAGGAAGTTCTTTATGGTTACTATTGACTGAATATGCTCCCTCCCCCCAAAAAATCATGTTAAATATTAATTCCCTATTGATGGTGTTTGGAGGTGAGGCTTGTAGGAAGAATTAGAGGTAGTTTAAGTCATGACAGTAGAGCCTTTGTTGTGTGGTTAATCCCCTTATAGAAGAGGAAGAGATATGAAGACTGTCTTGTATACACACTAAGGGGACCACATGAAGACCTGACTTAGGAAGGGAATCCTCACTAAGGGCCTGGCAAGGCTGGTGCCCTGGTCTTGGACTCCCAGCCTCCAGAACTGTGACAAATAAATGTTTATTGTTCATACCACCCACACATTCTGTTATAATAGCTGAACTGACCAAGACAATGGTGAAGAGGAAAGATCCAAACTGGAAACTCGCAACTTTTTTATTTTTAGTTTTATTTTTTTGTGGCATCGGAGATCAAACTCACAGCCTTGTGCCTGCCAGACAGGCACTTAAGCCACTGAGCCAAATTCCTAACCCTGGATTTTTGAGGCAGGGTTGCACTGTGTGGCTCAGGCTGGCTTTGTGCTCATGTTGTAGCCCAAGCCGGCCTCAAACTCACAATGCTCCTCCTACGTCAGCCTCCAGAGTGCTGGGAATAAAGGCATACGCCACCACCCCCAGCTCCCACATCTTTTTTAAAAAGAGGCATAAAGAGATTTATTACATAGGTAGAATTTTAAAAGCACACAAAGAAATAGAGCACAGACCCTCTAGAGAGAGGTGCATCATAGTCTGGAGCTGTTACTGTTCATGAGTTTTTGGCAGTGGAAATCTATGGATTTTGTGAATCGACAGAAAGTATAGGCTTGATTTATAGGAGAAAAGTGAAGGTCCATCCACTGGTAGAAAGTGAATAGCTCAGTGTACAGGTAAAAGGATGACCCATTTTATAGGAGAAAAGACATGGTTGAATTCTTTTTTTAAGATGGTGATCTAAGATGTTTTGCATTAAAACATTCTTTGAAACCTTTGAATCTGTTTTTCTTAAAGTCAAAGTTTGCCGTTTCCCTTACCAACTAAGCTAATCTATAAATTTATTGTAACTTTAAGGGATTTAGGGTATGGTGGACCTATAAGAAAAGCGTAAGTAAGCCAGGGAGTGCAAATATGGGTAACCTGAAGTAACTTTGTGTCCTGACATCACAGTCTTCTTAAAAATACAATGTACAAATTATATTCCTTGTCTCCTTCTCACCTTCTTTATTTCTTCTACCCTGCCTCATTTGTCCCCCTTCCCCTGAGACTTTGATCCCTTATTCTTAATTAAGGGGTGCAGAGGGACCGAAGGTCTGGCTGCTTCTGACTAAGGGGTTATGTTGACCCTGCCGAACCAGGGATCAAAAGTTTCAGTCTGACTGGCCTAAAGGAGACATAGGAAGATGAGTTTGGATGTTTGATGTACAAATGTCCTTTGATAATCTGAAAAGAGGACAAAGACATTAACAAGTCATTGCTCTTAGGCTTCAGTTTTATGACCACATTAAATAAACAAGGTCCCAAAATTAAAAGTAGAATACTGGGGGGCCCAGCCCGCCGGAGCCCAGCGGCGCAGGCACCGACCAGGATGCATGTAAGCTGCCCTCCAGGGGCCTGACCTCGGGACCCCGGAGGAGAACCAGAATGCCCCCATGCGGGGCCCAGCCCACTGGAGCCCATCGGCACTGGTGCGCGGGCTTGGAATCAGGGACAAACACATCCCCCCGCACAGGTCAGCAACGTGTGGTTCGGAGGTCTTGCTGAACTGATAGCAACCAAGGAATATCAAGCAACTATTTGCTAGTATTGTTTTGTAGATTTTGCAGGCCTCCGGTCAGTAACCTGAGCATCTCTTTGGAAGGTGACAGTAGGCAATGTAGCAAGTATGGGGGATTGTCTTCTGTCTTGTCTTTGAGGCCCAATATGGTTCTCTCTGTTTTGCTTTACTCTGATCATTGTTATTACTACTACTAATAAAAAAAAAAAGTAGAATACTGAATATTGGCTCCAAAAACTTGTAGACATCAGACATCATTAGGTGGCATTTGGCATAAGCTTTTTATCTTTAATGTTTACCTCCACCTGTCTATAGATGTTAGCCCAAATATAACGGGTGAAGTTTAAGAGTATACAGACTCCTCCCTGTTTTGTCAAAGAAATCCAACGTCTTCCTATTTTAATTATAACAGTGGCCAAGGAATATACTAAATAAAAGTATCTACATTTTTGTGACTATTGGTTCATTAAAACTTTTATTACAGGGCATGGAACCTGAATCTGGCCTCTACTTGGTAGATCTGAAGGCCTTTTATAGGAGACCCATATTTTTAGGAAGGACTGAGGAAACATAAATGGGTAGATAAATAGAAAAAGGCCAATAAAAGCACATTTTAAAGACTACTGACTGTTTAAAGCAAAATACTAAGAGGGTATGGAGAGAGTATTATGATATGTAGAAGTAGAATTTATAATGAGTAGTAAAAAATAGGGTGGTGATTAAAAGGAATTAAACATTGTACCTAAAGTTGTATGATAATAATTTAAAATACAGCTGGGCATGGTGGCACATGCCTGTAATCTCAGCACTCAAGAGGCTGAGGCAGGAGGATCACTGTGAGTTCGAGGCCAGCCTCAAGTACATAGTACTCTCTGTCTCAAAAAAACAAAAGTTATGATATGATAAACTAAGGGGACATAATCCCAGAGTAACCATTAGGTACCACATGAAGAACTATTACGAAGTATTCTAGGTAGAAGGATGCAAAATTCAATGGCTCTGAATCAGGACCATCGGAAGAGCCCAGGTGGCAGATGTGGTTGCAGTGCAGAGAATGAGGGTAAATACAGCAGGAAGTGGAGTGGAAGAGGTTTTTGGGAACCAGGGTATGTGGTGCCTTGGGACCATACAGTCACGAGTCTCTAGTAAGGTGGAGTCACACAGTCGTTCACTTTGTGCATCTCTGTCAAGCATTATCAAGGTGCGTCCAGGAGCCTGGTGCTTTGTGCCAGGTGAGCTAAAGAAGGCTGGTGATGTTGCGTTTCTGTGGCATCAAACTTGCAGTTCCAGAGGCCATGCACCACGTAGGAAGTGTCAGGGGTTGAACTGTGTCCTCTTGAAAAAGACATTGAAGTCCTAAACCCAGTGTCTCAGAATGTGACATTGTTTGGAGACAGAATCTTGATAGAAGTAACCAAGCTAACATGAAGTCCCCTGGAGGGTCTCTAATCCAGTATGACGGGGACAGTTGGAGACAGACACATAGGGAAGGAAGATGACCTGAAGATGCAGGGACAAGCCAAGGAGAAAGGCCTGGAACAGGTTCTCCCACACCAGTGGCCCTTGGGAGGAACCACCCTTGCCCACACTTATTTCTGGCCTTCAGCAGTGTGAGACAATCTGTACCTGTTAATTAAGGCCCCCAAGCCCAGTTGCTTGTTACAGCAACCTGAGAAAACTCTCTCTGGGGCCAGGCTCGAGCTCCTGCACCTAGGATAGGGATGATGTCAAAGTTCCATATAGAGGCGCCCTCTTGCCCTCATTCCCCCAACTGAGACCTGCAGCAATGTGTTTGCCTGGAATTTCTCTGAGTTTGTATAATGCTCTAGATCTTCTAGGCTTGCTCCGGTTGTGTGCCCACCTGCAATCCATTATCACCTTCTCCCTCATTAGTATCATCTTGATTTTATTCTGGGCGACACTACACTAAAATAAAAACAAAAGCAAAGCAAACAAAACCAAACACAGACTCTTTATTTCTTAGCTCCTTCTGCAGGCAAGTGCATCAGGTGACTAAGGTCTGGTCATGGGCTCTTTCCAGAGGTGGTTGGGTGGGAATTGAAAGAGAAGCTCCTTAAAATGAGGTTGCTCAGCTCAGCTGGGTCTCATATCCTCCTCCTGCTGTTGTCACCTCCAGCAGCTATTTGCAAGTAGAGTTGCCCCTCAGTGTCCCCAAGGGGTGTTGCAGTTACCAGCATCCTAAGGTGCTCAAGTCCCTTACATAAAGTGGCATAACATCTGCGTGGGTCCTAAGAATATCCTCCTGTAGACCTTAAATCATCTCTAGATGACTTTAGATGCTGAATACAATGGAAATGCTATATAAACAGTTTCACACTGTATTGTTTAGGGAACAGTGAGAAGAAAAAAATCTGTCCATGTTTAGTATAGGTAAATTTAAAAAAAAATTTTTTTTTGGGATCTGCAGTTGGTTAAATCTGCAGATGAGAACCCTGCAGATACGGAGGGGTGACTGCATAAGAATGTGGGTCACACTTAAGAGATGACAAGCAGAGAGCTCAAAGGGACCCAGGACTTTTGATGACATCGCAGAGCTGTCATGCGGCCCCGTACGGTTTCTGACAGGCCGAGAAAAAAAGATTCACATTCTTACTTATAAGCTACCATTTCCCAGCCTCTGTACTTAAGAGCTAAGCATACTTCTGAGCTGATCCTGCCTACAATTCTTACTTCACAAAAATATTCTGCACAAGAGTCTAGAGTCTAAAATTATAGTTAGCTGTTAGCATAGCATTTCTTCTTGAAGTGTGATAGAAGTGACTTTGTAAGAAGTAAAGACAGACCAAGGACCACAGTCGTATAATATATAAGCAATTTGCTTAATCCTTAGACCACATCTGCAGAATGGAGATAGGAATACTTCTCTCAGGATTGTCAGGAGGCAAATGCCTCAAAAGCTCCTCGTCCCTGACTCAGGAAGAGCAGTAGCACAGCTACTTCTTATTCCTATGATCCTCAAAGAAGTCCCAAGGACAGCTGTTTCCTTTGTGGCCAGTTCCCTCCTACTCTTTTCACATTATGCAGTTCCAGGCCGAGCTCTGAATGGGGCGGTCTTGGCAGACACCAGGACTCATTAGGGAAGCGTGGATGAGCGCACTGTCTAAGCAGGGTGCTGGACTTGCCCGCTTCCTCCAAGCACAGCAGTCCCCTCTTTTCCACAGGGGGGTGTCCCAAGGCCCCCAGAGGGTGCTTGAAGCAGAAGTTTTGGACTCCCATATATAAATAGGTATGGTAATGTTTAATGTGTGAGTTAGGCACGGTAAAAGATTAACAGCCATGGCTAGTACCAAAATACAATTATTATAACAATATATTAGGGTACATATTACTTAAAATTTATGACCTCTTTATGTCTAGAATCTCCCATTTTCATATTTTCAGGAGGTAGGTGGCCTTGGATAACTAAAACCACAGAAAGCAAAAGTGAGGAGGAGGGGGCTACTGTGCCAGCAGGGAGAGAGTGCTTGGTGAAGATGTGGTGGAGAAGCGGCCCTCTCTCCTGGCCTCACGGGGTGGCAGGGCTACTCCTCACCTCTAAGGTGTCATGGTGGCTTTTTAGCAGTACATCCAGAGTTGCCTAGGTTGACCCTCATGACCCACATGAGCAACTGCCTGGAATATTTGCATCTATGCCTTTCCAGTGCCCAATACCCTGCACACTCTAGGAAACTGAACTGCACCTCCACAGTAGTGTGGCTAGCATACAGCAGAGTGACAAGAGACAACTTGTCTCAGGAGGGCAGGGATTTGTGTCCTTCAGTCTTCTACCTGCAAATTCTAGAACAGCGCCTGGCACATCGTAGTGCTGATCCAATATTGCTCTACCAGTTGAATGAATGAGGGGTCAGGAACAATAACAGCAGTTCATTTGGTCTAGCAGCCTGCCCACTCCAACTTAGGTTCAGTAAACCCTGGTAGTAAGATGAAATTCGACTATAAGTGTGAGAAGTTTAAATAAGATGGACATTCATTTCTCTTTTGTGTTCAAGAAAGGTGGGTGGTGCAGAACCAATAAGATACTTCCACCTTCAGAGCCTCAGTCTTCTATCTTGTTGCAGTATAATAAGCTTCTGTTCTCAAGATTACTGCTGGGGCTCCTGCCATTATGTTCTAATCTGGCCAATAGGAAAGAGGAAGGGGAGAAAAAGAAGCAAAGGGAAAAACCTCACTATGTGTAAAGGACCATCTTGAAAGCTGTGTCATGACATCTCCACTTGTATATGACTGATCAGAATGTAATCACATAGCCATTCCTCTGTGCTTAAAAGATGGGAGGATGTGTTCTCTGTTCTGGATTGTCTGGTGCTCAGCTGAAAGGAAGAATTTATATGGCAATGAAAAAAGAGGAGTAGGTACATGGTCACCACACCCAGACACCTGTGTTTTAAACTAGCATTCTTGGTGATCCCAGTGCACATTGAACAGCTCAGGTGGAGTCTGAGATTCATAGTTCATCTTCCTGTGGGCATGTTCTTTTCTCACAGAGACAATGCTGTGTGCCATCCTGTCCTGGTCCTTGTGTCCCTCTCGGGTACATCCCTTTGTCAGTGAGCTCATGGTAATACTCCTCTGGTAGCACTCTTATGTTCTGTTGTTTTGAAAGCCCAGCCCTCCTCAAGTGTCTAACATGAGTCAAGAATCATTTCATCCTGGTAAAACCTGAGCACTACCTCTGATGGAAGTTTTGCCATTTGACAGGTGAGCAAAGAAGGTCTTAGAGCTGTTTAATAACACAAGAGTGGCACAGTTGAGGTGGAACTCAGTCTGGCTGCATAGAAGTGTCCACTCTCTTCACCATGGACCACATCTGACTCATGATGGTTTGACCTGTGATTGTTTGATATGTGGTGATGAGAAAGCAGCAGAAAAATCACTGGATATGTTAAACAGGAATGGAGGATTTGGGAAAGAATCCTGTGAGCTCAAAGCTAGAATAATAGAGATTACCCAACCTGAACTACAGAGATAATAGACAACAAAATGAAGAGTGCTCAGGGGAACCTCTGAGACTATCTGAGTTTCTTTTCTCTTATTGTTAAGACAAAATACCCAACACCTAAAGTTAGCTCAGTTTGTAGAAGTTTTAGTCTATAATGGGCTGGCTTTAGGGTGGGGTGGCTTTTCAGAGGAGAATAGTTCATGGCTGGCAGAAGACAGAAAAAGCAACAAGGGACCTTAGCAGCATCTTTCTGCCCTTTTTATACTCTATCTAGGCTACTGAGATTAGAGTGGTGCCAAATCCATCAGTGGGCTAATTTAGTAATCAATCACACACCTTTAATCCCAGCATTACAACATGAATCAGTCACACACCCTAGATCCAGCCACTTCTGAAAAATCCCCACCTATGACCATATGAGGCTTTGAGGGGACATCTAGACACAAGTCATAACAGGGACCATAATAAAAGATCCAAGAACTGTATAATTGAGTTCCAGAAGAAAAGAAATAGAGCAAGGCTAAAATAGTACTCAAAAATAATGGATTAAAATTTTCCCATATTTGGCAAAAGGCACAAACCTATAGGCTCAAGAAAGAGAGTAAACTCCAAACAGAATAAATACAAAGAAATCCACAGCAAGACTCATGGATTGTTTGTAGCTGAAGAAAAAAATACAAAACAACTTCAAAATCTAAAGACAAATTGAGAGTCTCAAAAGTAGTAGTGGAAGAATAAACAGTCAAAAAGAAGCAAGCCCTGCCTGTGAATCAGTATTGTTCATAGACCACTGTGGGGAGAGCCAGATGCCAGCCATTTCCTGTGAGTCAGTGCCATTCGCAGACTGCAGGGGAAGAGAAAAAGAAGCCAACAAGAAGCAAGCCCTCCCTGCAAATTGGCACCATGTGTGGGCTGCTGGGGGGAGAACTAGATGCCAGCCCCTTCTGGTGCATGGGCTGGGAAATAAGAAGAGCCAAACTCCCCCCAACTCCCACTGCTGCCAAAGCAACTGGCTGATCTAGAGAAACACAGGCTGCAATGAGAGCTATTGAGGTTAAATACAATTTAATCCTTATAGTGTTTAGTGTTTCACTGACCTTGCAGGTCTAAACCTGGTAGTCTGATCATCTATTCAGAGGATAACAATATGTAATGTAGCATCTATGGGGAATCTCCTTCTGGAGGTGGTAGCCATTGTTAATTCCTTATTATCTTGCTTTGAAGTCCTGTATCATTTTCATTGTTTTGTTGGGTTGGGTTTTATTCTGTTTTGTTTTGTTTGATTTTACTATATTCAATGGCATGAGCAACTATTTCAAAGATAACATGATATATTATGGTAGCCATTTTGGATTTACTATTATCTTGTTTTGAAATTCTTTATTGCATTCATTGTTTTGTTTTTATTGGTTCTATTCTGTTCTGTTTTGTTTGATTTTTACTATGACTGAAGGTATCTGCAGCTATTTTGAAAACAACAAAAGGCATTATGGTAACCATTATTGATTTCATACTGTTTTAAAGTCCTGTGTCTGTTACACTGGTTTGTTTTGATTGACTTTATTCTGTTTTATTTTGCTTGGTTTTATTCTCTTTAAAATAAAAATTAAAAAATATTAAAAAAGAAAGTAATAGTGGAGAAATGGAACCTTATACATATATGAAAAACAATTAGAATGATGAGAAATTTCTCATCAGAAACCAGGAAGGCCAACAAAAAACTGTCTATTAAAATCTCTACCCATAAAACATCTCCCAGGGAAATCAAGACATTTCCAAATGAACAAAAAACCAGGAGGGCACATGGCCAGCTGAGAGAAAAGCTATTAGAAAGACCTTGAAACAGAAGTTAAATGATGGAGGAAAGAATTTTGGAATATCAGGAAGGAAGAAAGAACAAATGAAAGGGTAAAAATGGGGGTAAATACAATACAAATGTCTTCTTCTCTTTAGTTTTCTAAATTATGTTTGATGACTAATTCACGAATAATAACAATGCCCTGTGTGATTCTCAAAATATATAGAGGAAGTAATAAGCCAATGGAATTATAAATGGCAGCAGGTTTAGGGATATGAGGTGGAGTTCTACATTCCACATGAACTAGTAAAATGTCAGCACTGGTAACCTGTGATGTCATATATATATAATGTACTACAACCAATAAAAATGTGCACAAAATGCCACACTTCAAAATAGTATAGATAAGTGTAAATGGGATTCTTAAAAATGTTTGACCCATAGGGAAGGATAACAATGAAATGAAGAATATAAGAAATAGATCGCAAAAAACAAAATTCTGAACTTAGTCCCTGACATATCAATAATTACATTAAATTGAAATGGTCTAAATATACCAATGAAAAGATAAAGATTGGTATGGTGCATAAAAAGATTGTTCAGCCTTATGTAGTCTATAAGAAATGAACTCACTTCAGTGTAAAAACTTAGGTATCTTGGGCAGAACCAGGGCCGGGTCCGCATCACTCGCGGTGCCCAGCCTAGCTCCCTGGGACCGGGACGCCTTGGCCCCCACCCAGTTAAGGAGGAGGCTCCACCTGCACACCCCGGGAGGCCGCCCTTCCTTGCTGCGCACGGGACCCAGCCTACCGGGTCCCATGATCCTGCACGCTGCAAGAATCAGCGCGAACCTCATGGGAAGGCCAGCCAGCCTCGCAGGACACAGAGCTACATAGATTCCAGAAGAAAATGACAAAACGAGAGACCAAGAGGCAGTCTCAGTCCCCCAGCCCACAAAGAACAAACCCAAGAGATACTGAAATGGAAGACAGTGGGAGTCACACAAATGGACTTTCTGAAATGATAGAAAATGCAATAAAGAAACAGCTTGATGAAGCTATAGAGAAATTCAAATCAGAAGTATTCTCTCAGCTAAAAAATGAAATGAGAATCATTATTAAAGAAATGTTGTGTGTATCTAAAGAAGAGCAAGATAAAAACATAGAAGAACTTAAGAAAATGATCGAAACCTTGAATGAACAATATAAGACACAAACAGAATGCATGAAACAGATGCAAAGGGAAATGCAAGAAATGAAAAACTCCATGGAAAGTTTGAA
>RJWM01037230.1:0-17549 GCA_004363535.1 Dasyprocta punctata
CTCCTTCTTCTTCTTTTTTGAAGATAGGGTCTCACTATGTAGCCCAGGCTGGCCTTGAACTCAGGGCAATCCTCCTGCCTCAGACTCCCAGAGTGCTGGGATTACAGGCATGTGCCACCACACCTGGAGAGTTTTGTGTTAACACCAGAGCTAATTTTTTATTTTCATGTATTTATTTAGATCTTACCTTATTAAAAAGGATTTAAGATGGCTCTTCCAGCTAGTACAGTATTCCTAGGTCCTTCCAGATTTTCAATACAAATTTGTTTTGTTTTCATTGTTTTTCTTTTGCTTTTGTAGTGCTGGGGATGAAATCCAGGGCCCAAAAGCATTCGAAGTAAGTACTCTACCACAAGGATACCCCCCGCAGCCCCAGTACACACCTTGAGACCGCAACACTAGGCACTAGAAAAATACCTGCAGGGTGAGACTAGTCCCAGTTAATGCCAAGAAAGCCACCTTTCCCGATTTGCTTGGAACTAAGGGGGGCTCCTGTAGCATGGAACTCCCATTGCTGAAACAAGGACATCCCTGGGCAAACCGCAGTGAATTAGTCCCTCCAGTGGGAAGTCAGGAGTCAGGTTTCTTCCTGGGACTTTTCCTTCCTGGGACTCTTAACAAGGCACATGCTTGTGCCTTTACGGCTTGCAGGGCAGGACAGTGGGGCTTAACTCCCTGAAAATGAGGGAGACAGAAGGTTCACAATGAATGTGTGGTATCTGTTGCTGTGGTTATTATATCGAATAGCAAGAATAGCAGTTACCCTAGTATTTATAAAGCACCTACTGTGTGCTAAGTGTTTGACAGGAACTTTATCCCCATAACCTCTAATTTTGGCAACAGGCCTCCAAGTTAAATGTCACCAACACCATTATACAAAGGGGAGATATTCTCAACTTATCAAGAACCACACAGCAGGTATGTTGCAAAACCAGAGTTGATTCTTATTGCCTGTTCCAAAGGTCACACTTTTCCAAATAAACCATGTGGCCCCTCCTACTCCCAGCAAAAAATAGCAAGAATGACTCAAGTCCTTCTGTGTCTCAGTCTCTGTAGAAGTACTTTTCAGTACACCAGCTCACTCTGTTCACCAGTCCCATGAAATGAAGCTGCATTATTAACCCTGAATTTTACCTTTCAGGAAGTCAAGGCACTCAGCAGGTAACTGGTTTGTCTGATCTCGCATAGAAACTAGCACAGATTTCATGTTTCAATTCTGCATTCCTTGGACAGCCTTCAAACCTGTGACCTCAGGAAGTGGATGGATTTGGCCACCCTCCCACTCATTGCAAGTCAGAGTCCAACCTAGGAGGGTGGGGTGGGGCGGGGATCAGCCTGCCTGAGCTGAGGGGCAGCTCCCCCTGCCAAGGAGGAAGATACTGAGCTACGTGAGCTGGGAGGATCACCTAGACACCACTCCTTAGAGCCTGTTGGGAACCTGCCACAGCCAGGTTTGGTGGCCCAGTCCCCATGGGCCACTGATGCGGGAGGGCTTTACAGAGGCCAGAGGTCAAAGCTCAGACTGGGACTTCCCAGAGCAGCAACCACCAGTGCCTGCTCACCCCAACTCTGACCCCAACCCTAGAAAATGTGCATTGGAGGCTCAGTGATCAGCAAGTGTGGGGGAGAGGGCAATCTGGACCTTCTTACTTTTCTGAAGCCCTGAAAGCTTTGACATATTTAACCTCAGCACAGGCCAGGTGGGCTAGGTGGTGCTGGTCCTGCTCTTCATACAGGAAAAGGCAAGACAAAAGAGGAGCATCTATCTGATATGTTCCTGGGTGCTAAACCAGCAGCAGGGAATGTCAGATACTCCCTGTACCACGAACACACACCCAGGGGCCAGCCAGCCTGATCAGCTGGCCCAAGCAGTGGGGTAGGAGCTCTGGGAGACCCCTGGCATGATGGAAGAAGGGGTTAGGAGGGGCCTGAGGGCTTTCTAGACACAGCCACCCAACAGAGTCCAGCCACACTCTCCCCCACCCTTCCTTTCCTTAGTGACTGTCTTCCCTCAGAGCTATCCTGAGAACTCATTTTCCCATGATTAATGGTGAGAAGAGAGGGCTTTCTGCTTGGCCCTGTTAGCTCTGAGCAGCCAGTGGATGAGAAATGGGGTGGTCTCCTTCCTCAGTCTGTCAGGGAGGAAGAGGCAAGGCTATAAGGCTCAGGCACCCACTGCTCCTCAGAAGAGCTCCAGGGTCTGTTGCCTAGCCAGTAAGGGCAGGTCACCCTTTGGCTGGTCACCCTGGTCACTCAGGATGGTCACTCAGGATATTTTTAAGGTGCAGCTTGACCCTCAGGCATGTTAATCAATTCACTTCCTCCCCCACAAAAACACCTCCATACTTAATACTTAATTATGTACTGGCTTCCAGGTACTGCACTAGGGACTTTACATACATAATCTCACTCAATTCTTGTAATAATCTCTGAAATAGACATTAGTATTATTACTTCCATTTTGCAGCTGAGGAAACTGAGATATACAAAGGTTCAAGATGCCTGTAGTTCCAGATGCTCAGGAGGCTGAGGCAGGAGAATTGCTTGAGCCCAGGAATTCAGGGCTAACTAGTACAACATAAAAAGATCCTGCCTCAAAAAAAAAAAAAAAAAAAAAAAAAAAAAAAAAAAAAAAAAAAAAGGTGAGATCCAGCCTACAGCTATTAAATAGTAAGGCCAGTGCTGCCTGCCTCTTAGAGAATACAGCTATGATTTATGATTTGCACTGCAAAAGCAAATGTGATTTTTAATAGGGATTATGGTAGGTTACCTGTAGGCATATGCTGGAGCCTAACCCTATTGCCTCTCAAAAAGTAAGATCAGTTAGGAACAGCGGCACACACTTGTAATCCCAGTCACTTGGGAGGTTCAGGCAGGAGGATCACAAATTCAAGGCCAGCCTGGGTAACTTACTGATTTCCTGTCTCATAGTGAAACAATAAAAGGCGCTGGAGGTGATAGAGCACTTGCCTAGAATGTGAAAGCTCCTGGTTTAATCCCTAGTACTGCAAATAATAATAATAACAATAATAATAATACACAATAAAATATCCAGGTGTCACAATACATGCCTGTAATTCCAACACTCTGGTAGGCTGAGGCAGGAAGATCAGACAGTCAAGCCCAACCTGGATGATTTAGTGACTTTGTGAAACCCCATTTAGAAATTTTAAACTTTAAATAGAATAAGATAAATAAAATCACTGAGAGCTTTGTAAACTGGTTATTAAAGATAATCTTTATTAAAAATTAAATTATATGTAAAGCTAAATAAATTATAATTTTAAAATAATACTTAAAACATATCACTTCCTACTTTTACTACATTGTACTTTTTATCTGTGTTTATGTACGTCTGTTACATCTATAAGGTGGGAATACCACATACAATAACTACTTAGAATCTCCAATTTACATTCAGCAACATCACACTGATAACCTGAAATAAGAGAGTGAAAGGATCTACACCACAGAAACTGGCATATGCTATAAACCAGCCCCCACCAAGAATAAGTTGTTAAACATTTAAAAGGTAAACAGGAAACATTTACAACTGAAAAACTCAAGGTTTCTAGCACAGGTATCTGCTGAAGCCAAAGGTAGGAACGGCGGAAAAGATACAGCCAGGGTGGGGGCCCTGGGCAGCAGCAAAGCCAGTGGGTTGTGTGGGCAGGAAGCAGGTGGATTACCTCTAGGAGGCAGCTAGACACCAGACACCAGGTGTAGCAGAAAATGGCCCCCCAACCAGTATACTTCAGTTTCTTAGTTTGCCCAGGTAATAGTTCCTGTTGCAGTTCCAGTGGCTTCTGTGTCCTAGAAACAGCTGGTCACTGTGATACATAGGTGGTCACTATGATGCATATTGTAAGAACCAATCAAAGACAGACAAGTAATCTACCTCTGTAACCCTCCTTTTGTAACCCCCATAAAAATCTCCCTCCCTGGGCCTTCGAGGCCTAACATTTTGAGGAACAACTGATTCCCTTTCGGTGCTGTCCAATATTAAATAAATCTGCCTCCAAGTCCTGAGTGTCATTTTGGTGTTTCTGCTTGTCATAACATCTCATGTGTCAGCTGGGAAGACCGACTGTGCTGACCTCTTTGGTCACCAGGCATGGCCCTCACAGATATATGAGGACCTCTCCAAGTCCCAGTAGGAATGCACACCCGCAAGATTTTTTGAGTCCCCTCAGAGGGCTGGAGGAAGATTTCTGACTCTCCACTTGAGTGGTTCACATTGGATCCCAAAGGGAGGAAGACACAGTCTACCTGTCTGCCAGCCTGCCTACCTGCCTGTTTCTGGTAAGACCCCTGGGGGCATCTCAGTCAGTCCTGCTCAACTTGAGCTGAAGGGGAGTCTGATTAACTCTGGTTAGTCAGGACCCTCCTCAAGGGAAGGAGTTTGGAATGTTTAACCTCTGAGTACCTGTTGAATGAATGTGTGAGTGGAATAGTGGAATGTGTGAGTGTGCACCAAGACTGGGAAACACTGGTCATGACAGTTAATTGGGCCCTCACCTGCGGTTTTGTGGTGATTGACGTATGGCATAATGGGCCTTGCACCCTCTTTAACTAAGTCATGCATAAGTCCCCATGAGAGGCTTGGCCAGGCGGGCATCTGGATGGTCTCTCTCTGAGGGACACCCACCCTCTTTGTCTGTTGTACCATCGTTCAGGGGTACACAACACACATGTGGGAAGTCAGAGATGGGAACTAGTCAAAACCCACAGTCCATGACGGCAGGAAAATGAGCTTTTCTGAGATTATGGAATTAAAAATGAAACCAAACCACTCAAAGGAAAAAAAAAAGAGCCAGGGATTTAGCTTAGTGGCATAAGCACCTGACTGGCAAGTGTGATGTCTTGAGTTCAATCCCCAATACAAAAAAAAAAAAAAAAAAAAAGACATGTTTGTCCTGTGAAGTCTACTTAACACTCTCACTGGCCACCACTACCTATGGCTTCACGCACCGCTCTTGACTTGTCTACTTCCAGCGAATTGAACTGGTTTCACCTAGCCACTGCCTGCATTCAACCATAGAGGCCCTCCGCCCAAACCTTCTACTTCACAGGAGTGCTTATCCTGGTCAGATGGTGTCATCTGACATCCACACAAGATGACTGTCAGCAATGAATTCTGAGTTCTATATTTTGACTGAGGAAATACTGGAAAACCAGCTCTGACAAATGAGTGGCCATGGCCTTTCTAAAGGGCACTGCCTAGAAACAACCCAGTTGAGCACTTTTCAAAGACATCAAAAAAGAGGGTAAAAGACCCATCAACCACTGTTACCCAGAAACACCTGAAAAACACCTGATGTTTGTAAGAAAATCCAGTTTGATAGAAGACCACACTCTTTGGTTATGAATTATAAGAGCTATGACACAAAAAATAAATGCCCTCTCCATCTGTGAGACACAAAAAAATCTGACTATCCAGACTCACCTCAACCTGAACCTCTTCTCACCCTGTCAGGCCTGAATGGATAGGATAGACCAAGCTCTATCAAATTGGGCCCCTGAGAGTTCATGATCATTGCAAAAGTTGAAAGCAAACTTGTGACTTTCCTGGTAGACAATGGAATACAACACTCAACCTTCAAAAGTTCCCTTTGTTGAAAAGTAACCATCACCAGGGCAACTGGGCCTTTTGCCTCTTTCCTCTTCTGCTAGGCACATACTGGCAGCCTAGGAGAACATCTCACCAAACATGAATTCTTGTATAAGCCAGTCCCCATTCCACTTCTGGGAATACAGCCCCTCTTTAAGTCAGAAGCATCCATTTCCTTTGTACCCAGCCTGTTAGCCTCCCTCTTCTTTAACCCTGTACTTTTAACTTTGACTGCTACCCTAGAGGAAGATGATTCCTGCATCAACCTGAGAGAGATAACTACAATCCTGAAGTTCTGAAAATTCTCCTCCCAGATGCATGAGCCAAAACTCACCTATGGGCCTAACTACCAACCATGTTCCAGCCATACCTCAGCTACCTAAAGCAGTTTGGGATCCTGATAGACTATTAATCACCTTGGAACACTCCTCTCCTTCCAGTAAAAATGCCAAATGGGAGTTACCAACCAGTGCAAGATCTCCGTGCTGTCAACAACACAGCCATCACCTTGCATTCTGTGGTTCCCAACCCATACAGCCTTTTTATCCTGTTACCTCCAGGTGCCACCTTGTTTACATATCTAGATTTACAAGATACCTTCCTCTGCTTGTGAGTTGCTTGCATAAACCCTTTCAACTGGGAAAATCCTGAGACAAGATGCAACTCACTTGGATTCAATTGCCACAAGAGGTTAAAAAACTCTCTATTTTAGGGGAGGCTCTAACAACAGATTTGGCCAAGCCACCAGCACCTTTTCTCGGAGACAGCCTATTTCTCTGCCCTTTCTGCTTGCCATTATGGTCCCCCAAGAAAAAAAAAATAATAGACTGTCAAACTGCTAAAATACACCTCTCCTGCCTGTAATTCAGTTCAAAATCTCCAAGTTGCCAGGGCCACTGCAGTTGTCCTTCATATGTGCTGCTGCAGTCTTCTGCCACCCACAGCCTGCTGGTACACCTGCCCAGACCTAAAGAATGCCTTCCTCTGCCTCTGATTGGCTCCTGGCAGCCAGCCCCTCTTTGCAACTGACCTGGACTCAACTTCCCAGAGGTTCAAAAACTTGTTTCCTTTTTGAAAAAGCACTTCTGATTAATGACACCCAAGCTGCCTGCTGGAAAGACACAAAAGCTCTGCTGCAATATCTGGCAGAAACTGGTTACAAGGAAAAAACCTCCACAAATTTCTGGGAACTGCTGGCTTCTATAGAATCTGGATCCTTGAGTTCGCAAAAACAATGATACTTACTCATACTGTCAGACCCTGGGAGCACCCAGTGGCCTACCTGTGCACCCAGTGCCCTACCCTGTCCAGTTGTGAAGGGCTGCCTCCCCACTTTGTTTCCATGCTCTAACAGCCACTGTCCTTCTGATCAAGAAAACTGGCAAGCTCACCTTAGGCTGAAACATAACTGTGCAGGTGCCACATGCTGTACTAGACCTCCTGATTAACTGTGGACCACCACAGATGCTAAGTACACCCTGCTTACAGATGGAAGTAGCTCTGTTAGGAATGAAGTCCAACAGGCTAGGTATGCTGTGGTCACCTTAA
Organism: Dasyprocta punctata; assembly: GCA_004363535.1. Classification (NCBI taxonomy): domain Eukaryota; kingdom Metazoa; phylum Chordata; class Mammalia; order Rodentia; family Dasyproctidae; genus Dasyprocta; species Dasyprocta punctata. The sequence goes on from RJWM01037230.1 coordinate 7,160, forward strand.
ACAAAGCTATTTTGGTCAAAGGTCTCCTGCAAGGATCATCTGCACAGCAAACTGCTTCCTGCTGCTATTTGGAAACCTGCCACCAACAACACAAAACTTGTGCTCAAAATAATCTAGTCCAGAGGCCTAAGCCCCACCTGGGAATTCAACAGACTGAAACATCAACCCAACCAGAAAAACTTTACCCTGTACACCTGGGAGATCCATCTTAATCAGAGCCAGACCTGCCCCCACTGTATGTTCTGCAAGCTCCGGCCACAGTGCTGGTACCTGTATCTCTGCAGCCAGCTCAGGCTTCAGTGTCTGTGTCATTGGCCCTGACCACTACCCAGCATGACTTAGTGCTTGTCTGTGCCTACTCAGGCTGGCCAAGACTACAAAAGTTTATAGGGTCCTGCTGTGAGAAATCATCTCCAGATATGGTCTACCCTTGATTATTGGCAATGATAACATGTCTGCATTTGTAGCAGAAATAATTCAAAAACTGACAGAACTATTAAAGATTAAATAAAAATTACATACATTATACAGACCACAAGCTCTAAAAAATTAAAAGGATAATATATAACCCTCTAGGAACAGCTTGTAACCAGTTCCATAAATTTTAGCTAAAAGACCAGCTATACTTGTAGATACTCCTGCACACACATGTAACCCAAGTGCATATTAACTACTTCTACAAGTTTCAGAAATCCAGTCTTAGATCTGCTAGAGAATTTACCTGAACCAGACAGCTCACTCTGAAGAGACATCACACTCAAAGCTCTGCTCTGGTCTCCAGATGCTGACCAGTCCACGCACGGCTGAAATCTGAGGACACAACTCACAGGATTGCTCCACACCTATTTCCCTTGATTTTTGTGTCTTTTCAGGCTTCTTACCCCAGTCCTTGCTTCCCTGCCCCCCTTCTAGCTGTGGTTTTTACCCTAGTTCTATGGATGATTGCCCAGAGAGAATAAAAAATAACCAGTAAGACTTTTACAAATGACAAAGATTTGATAAACATCCAAGACACACTGGGCACTCTCCTCAGTCAGATTAACTCCTTCATTCCCTTCTCAGAATCAACATAGGGAGAGACCCTATAATAAGGGAAACAAACCACAAATTCCTAGTAGGAAGACTTTCAGTCTCGGGGACCTTGGCTAGGGCATATCCTAGGACCCCTAATACCCCTAATATTACTGCTTCTAATTGGGCCTTAGCTCAAAAGATCACATGTAACATTCCCAATGAAGATTTGCTGGGGAAACTAAAAGGCCGGTGGGGTGGGGGAATGTAACAGAAAATGCTCCCTTCCTGCCAGTATACTTCAGTTTCTTAGTTGCCTGGGTAATAGTTCTTGTTGCAGTTCTGGTTGCTTCTGTCTCCTAGAAATGGCTGGTCACTGTGATGCATATTATATGAACCAATCAAAGACAGCCAAGAACTCCACCTCTGTAGACTGCCCCCCTCCTTGCATCCCCATAAAAATCTCCCTCCCTGGGCCTTCAAGGCCTGACATTTTGAGGAACAATTTATCCCATCAGTGCCGTTCAATGTTAAATAAATCTGCCTCTAAATCCTGGGTGTTGTTTCTGTGTTTCTGCTTGCTGTTGCACAGGGACTGTTCATGTCACAGGAAGGGTGGGTTTGTGGTGAGAAATGTCTAAGGCCCAGAACATGTCTATCTGCTTCCATTGAGATGCACTTTAAAGAGCTCCCTCTCACACCCACAAGAGAATTGAACCCCTAATTACCAAGGGAGACAGAAGTGCACAAGCCTAGAGAGGAAGCATGCCCGGAAGTCGCTCTGCTGGTCCCCAGTCCCTTGTGAATGCCTGACCTCTAGTGGTCGTAGTCAGAATACAGGCCTCTGACAGCCAGCTTCACAGCAAGATTCCATACAGAACAGCAAGGACAACTCTTGTGGATAGACACATGGACCCTGGACAGAAGCAACTTCTTCAGACCAGAATATCACAACCATTTCCTCAGAACTTATGCCTCCTTTGGATAGGAGATTATAGATAACATAACTTGCCTATTCAAATACTTGGAGAAAAAAAATAAATATATGTAGGAACACATTCACTAAAAGACAGACACAAGAATGCTCATGGCACCATTATTCCTAGTAACCCAAAATTAGACACACCCCCAAACATCTACCTTTAGGAAGAGTTATGAGTGGGAATGGGCTTTTAGAGTGCTGAGAATGTTCTGCTTTCTTTTTTTTAAATTTAATTAATTAATTAATTTTGGTTTTTTGAGACAGGGTCTTGCTATGTAGTTCAGGTTGGACTTGAACTCACTATGTAGTCCAGGCTGGTCTTGAACTTGTGGTGCTCCTCCTTCTCAGCCTCCCAACTGCTGGGATTACAGGTGTGCACCACCACACCTGGCCTCTTTTTTTTTTTTCTTTTTTTAAAGATGGTGTTTGAACTCAGGGCCTTGAGCATGCTGAGCAAGTGCTCTACCACAGAGCTACACCCCCAAACCTGTTTTACCTCTTGATCTGAATGCCAGTTACAACAGTGTGTTCATTCTGAAAAAGTTCATATAGGTACACATTTATGATTCGTATACTTTTCTTACTATTCAGTAAAAATTTACCAAGAAATCAATCAACACAGTGCTTTAATTGTAATATCAAAGAGAAGAAAAAGCCTGCTTGAACCATGGTAGCAGCACTGACAAATGCAGACAGATATAGCTATACGGACTTAGGGATGCAAATACCTTGGGTAATGTCACTGCAGGTTTTATGGTTTTCTGAAGTGTCGAGAACTTGGAAAAGTGCTAAAAATACAGCAGACTCTTTCTACAGATTATAAGTGTTAAATAGGCCATTGTTTTTGGCTAAGGTGGGCCCCAACAGGCCAGGCTAAACATCAAAATGGAGTCGCACACTAGTGCTTCATGTCCCCAACCTCAGACTAAGCTGTTTATCCGACTGTCTCAGAAAGAAGGGTTAAACAGTTAAAATCCAAATTTCTAAAACAAAACAAAACAACAACAGCAAAAACCCAGTTTTGACTGGTAAAATACAACTTGGGAGTGTGGCCCAACAGTTGAGTGCTTGCTTAACTTGTGTGAGGCGTTGGGTTAGGTCTCCAGCACCCGGCAAAAGAACAAAAGAAAAAAATCTCCACTGGTAAGATAATAAAATTCCCTATCCCTTAATCTTTATACACAAAAGGAGGTAATTTGACACCAACTGATCATTTTTTTTAATTATTATTTTATCTGTCCCTGCCTTACAGGGAAAGTAACTCTGAAATGAGCAATTCACTTTTGTTGTGTGTCTGTTTTGTTCAGCCTCAGTTTTTTAGATAAGAGTCATACTAAGTTGCCCATGTTGACCTCAGCCTCCCAAGTACTAGGATTACAGGCCTGCACCACCACACCTGCCTTTTTGTTCCCTCCTTTCCTATCTCTAAAATCCTACTCTGCTGGGCTCATGGAAATACTGAAGTGTAACTAACCCTACTCTAGAAGTGAAAACAAAGCTAATTACGATCTTTACATTGTTATGACTTTGTTTTTGGACAAGCAGAAACTGTATTTCTAAGTGTAACAGGTTTTGTTTTTGTTCATTTGTTTTTTGGTCTGGTTTTATTACCCTCATACACATCCGGGCCATGTAGGAGCCCTGGAGCATGGGATACCGCTGTGCTGCCCAGGGCTGGACCATCTGTGGCAGACCAACTAGATCCTCTCATGTGTGAGATGGGATGGCGGCGGCACTGACCAGTCAGTCGGTCATAAAGATGAAACGAGTTTATTTCAGTAAAGTGCCTGGCACTCACTGAGCACAAAATAAGTGCTTGATATTATTTGTGTCACCCTGGATCCCAACCACTAAACGCAAGTGGTGCCCGCATCATCACCAATCACCACAGATGTCCAGACAACCTAGCAATGCACACTGTGTGCCTGGAGCTAGCAGCAGGTAGCAGCACCCCACATTCATTTGGTCACAGGAGAGTTGAAGGCCTGGCTCTCAAGTTGCTGAGTGGAAAGGCAAAGGCATCCACAGCTAAAGACAACACAACAGGAAAAGTGCTTACATAGCCCACAGACAACAGATTTTCTATCTCAGGCCCTAGTCTCCTGCAGAGGGATTTGATCTGCTTTATGGTTTGTATTCATTTTTTACTTGGTTGCCAGTATTTGGAAATCAGCTTGTGTGTGGTATTGAAGGTAGAACCCAAGGCCTTTGTACTGAGCTATACACTCAGCTCTTTTTATACTTTTTTTTTTTTTTGAGATCAGTTCTCTCTAATTTGCTAAATTCCCCAGGCTGAGTTTAAACTTTCAATCCTCTTGCCTCAGCCTCTCTGAGTGCTGGGATTAGAGGCATGCATCAGGCCAGGCAGAAAATTTCTTATTTTAAAAAATTAGATTTTCTGCTTCTCTTGAAAAATCCACCCCGATTGACGTGCTTTGAAATTTAGTTTTAGGTTTTTTTTCTTCTTCTTCCTTTTCCTTGACATAAAATGGAATTGTATAAAAAAGAAAAAGAAAAAAGAAAACTCCAAAGTTTTGTAAACACCAGGTCTGAATTTGTATGTTCAGAAGCCCTGCGTTTTCCACAGCTCTCACCTGACCTTCTGCTACTTTTCCTACTAGGCCTTTGCAGACCCTGGACCCTGGAGTTGTGTCACGGGTCTCTCTGCTGGAGCCCTGAGAAACACGGAAAACTTCCAGGGGGGATAGAAGAGTGTGAGCCTGGGGGGATTCAGTGGAAGGCAGACAAAAGGCAAAGGCCCATGCTATGAAGACAGGAGCACACACAAGGACCAGGCCCCAAATAGGCCTGTAGCAGGAAGAGGCTCTTGATCACCTGGGACACGGCCAGAGCCTTAATGGTCCCAGCTCCCGCAGCAGTTGGCTTCCCTTCTCTGCAGGACTGCTTGCCTGCAGGATAAGATCAAAATCGGAGTAGCAGGGCAGAGATGCCATGGGACAGCCTGCCTATTGCATGCCTGGGAGGGCTTAAGGAGGTAAATGGGAAGCACAAGGAAAATGGCATGAAGAGCAAGGCCCTCAGGGTTCCCACAGGGCTGGGTTACTATGGCATCATTGGACAGGCAGAAAGGCATCCCTCATGGCCACACTGCAGGCCGTCCTGGGTCCTCTAGCTCCCTGCTTCACACCCTTCCCTGTGTGTGCAGACCATCCGGGGAGCGTGCTAGACTGCAGACTCTGGCTTAGTAGGTCTAGGTGGAGCCTGCAGGTCTATATGTCTTTTCTTCCTTCTTTCCTTCCTTTCTGGTTTGTTTTGTTTTTCTTTTTGGTTTTGTTCTGTGTTTTCAGTACTGAGGATTAAACCCAAGGCCTTTGTATTGAACTACATCCCAATCCTATGTACGTATGTATGTATGTATTTTGGAGAGAAAGGATTTTGCTAAAGCACTAAATTGTCCAGGCTGGGCTCAAACTTGAAATCCTGTTGATTCAGCCTTCCCCAGTGCTGGGATTGCAGGAATGCATCACCACATGTGGTTTAGGTCTTTATTTCAAATAACCTACCAGGGATGCTTGTCCAGAAGCCATACCTGGGGTAAGGTGACCATAAAGCAGCATTTCTCAATGGCAACACTGGTGACACTTTGGATCAGATGAGTTCTGGATGTGAGCACAGTCTTGTGTACTAGGGAACATTTGGCTGCATCCTTCCACGACCCAGTAGATCCTAGTAGTGGCCTCCGAGATGATAAAATGACAAATACCTCCAGACGCAGCCCTGTTAGTCAGAAGAAGCAAACTCCTCCATTGGGAGGATTTCAGAGGAATTCTTAAAATATAAATGTCTATAGGCTTTCCCAGAATCTAGAAAGATTAGAAGGCACTGGGGCAGCTGACTATGTAATTAACGGCCCCGTGTAAAATAAAAATGCATTGTGCAAAGAGCAGGAAATAGGTACCACTAAAGGTAATAGAATATAATACCTTTGCCTTCCAAAATATTTCATTCCTTGTAAAAGAAAATGTAATATGGATCATAGTAATACATAAATTCACAAATCAGGAAAAAAAAGAACTTTTGGTATTATAGTTTATATGCTACAATAAATAATAACACTTTATTGCTGTTATATCTTAATAAAAAACCTATTCTGGATTTTTTTTCTGAAAATTCATTTATGAGGTCATCACAATTTATCATTTCAGCCAATTATTTATTTTAACCATATTTTTACTAGTGAGTAAATTTATTTTTAATCAGTATAATCAAAAGTAGTGTTAGTTGCTCTTGACAGATACAAGATCATAAATAATGCTTGAGGAGTCTTCTGTTTAAAGAACTGTCAATGAAGTTTAAGAGTATTTTATGGACTGTAACATAGTAATCCTGATAAGTTATTCCAGAAACTGTGATTTCTATTACCATTATTGTCATTTTGCAGTCCTGTAGATTGAACTACATCCCCAGCCCTTTTAAAAATTTTAAATTTCAAGACAGAGTCTTGCTAAATCACTAAATTGCCCAGGTTCAAACATCATCCTGCCTCTCCAATAATTCTGGGATTACAGGTATGTGTCAGCATACCTGACTTAATAAATTGTTTCAAAATATAAACTTTAGTGTGTTTGAAAGTTTATTCTCGGCCGGGAGTTTGGCTCAGTGACTTAAGCACCTGCCCTGGCAGGCACGAGGTTGTGAGTTCAATCCCCGGTGCCGCAAAAAAAAAAAAAAAAAAAAAAAAGAAAGTTAATTATTCTCAACTGGGGATATAGCTCAGTGGCACAGCGACTACTTGGCAAGTGTGAGGTCCTGAGTTTGGTTCCCAGTACCAAAATAAATAAATAAATAAATAAAGTTAATTATTCTCTCTCTCTCTCACCCTCCGTCTCTGTTTCTCTCTCTCTGCAGCAGGTTTTTGCTATGTAGTTCGACCATGAACTTATTTTGTAGCCCAGGTTGGCCTTGAAATCACAGCAATCCTCCTGATTCAGCCTCCTGAGTGCTGGTATTACAGGCGTGTGCCACCATGCCCACTAAAATTGATTATTCCATGAAACAATTTTCCAAATAAATTTAATTCTTCATAGAATTTTCTGCCAGTGTGACACCCTCCCCCCAACATAGGGACTCAACCCAGACTCTAATCTATATTCCAGCTCCCTCGCTTTTTGTAGTTTTGGGATAGGCTCTCACTAAATTGCTGAGTTAGCCAGGGTGGGCTCAAACTTGCAATCCCAGAGCACTGTTTTTGTTTTGCTTTGTTTTTTAAGAAACAGTGTCTCAGCCAGGTGTGATGGCACATGCCTGTAACTCTAGTACTTGGGAGGCTGAGACAGGTGGATCACTGTGAGTTCAAGGCCAGCCTGGGCTACATAGTGAGTTCAAGGCCAGCCCAAACTGCATAGTGAGACTCTATCTCAAAAAAAAAAAAAAAAAAAAAAAAAAAAAAATCAAAAAAGAAATAGAGTCTCACAATGTTGCTAGGCTGTCCTCGAACACCTGGCCTTGACTTTGTGAGGAGGTGGGGGACTACAGGTTGGTGCTTCCTTGACCACTTGAATTCAGTTTTAAATGTATATTTATACAATGACCTCTTATTGTTTCTCTTTACATTTTCTTTAACTTCTAGGTTCATACAAGAAACTCAAGTAGCTTTAGCAAGAAGCAGACACTTTTTTTTTTGTACCAGGAATTGAACTTAGGACCTTGTGCTTGCCAGGCAGGTGCTTATGCTACTGAACTATGGCCCAGGCCAAGGTACATATTTTAAAACACCTATTTATGCATTCTTTCATTGTATCTTCAACTACAAGAAAGATTGTATTTTTGAAATTACTTTGCTTTGTCAGTACTGTAACTGGTTTAACAGAAGCTTCCTTTCGTGGTATTCTTTTCTGTGGAATGCAGTGACCTTTAGACTTAATTTGTACTTCTAAATACTTGAATATTTCCTTTGTAATTCTGCGGTACTTTCCCAAACTGAAGATTCTAGACTCTTGGAAGGGTTCTAATAATTCCCTGCTGTGCTTTACTGCAATGTCTTCATCAAAGCTTTTATTTTGTAATAATTTGCCTACAAAGCTTACAGCTGAGGCCCAGCAGTTCCTTTCCTGGAACGTAGAACTGACTTCCTATTTATGCAGCCAGGGACAGAAGCAGGCCTCCCACTGTGATCCGAGCACTGGCTCCAGCTCTTTGTCTCTCCTGTGGTTGTTGCTGCTGTCACTGTAGCTGCTACCAATCTTGGCCCCTCAGGGCTGCAGACTGCCTCAGCCACACACATGCCTGCAGGGCCACCCCGTGCTGTGTCCTGATGTCTCCCACCCTGCAGCTCACATCCACACTGCGTTGACCTGTTGGCCTTAACTTACCAAGCTCAAGTTCAGAGACTAAACTGCTAAAAGTTTCAAGATAGAGACAACAGAACTTTAAACTGTGGCAGAATTCTTTTTTGTTTGTTTTGGGGTTGTTTTGCTGTTGCTTTTTGTGCGTTTTTTGTTTGTTTGCTTGTCATTGTTGTTGTTATGTAGTTCAGGCTGGCCTCAAACTCACTATGCAGTCCAGGATGGCCTTCAACTCATGGTTATGCTCCTGTCTCGGCCTCCCAAGTGCTGAAATTACAGGCATGCACACCACGCCTGGCTCTGCAGTGTCCTTCCGAGCACAATATAGCTGCACAGATCACATGGCGGGGAAGCAGGCCCAGTGCCGGGGAACTATACACAGTGCAGGAGGTGCCTCCTAGAGCAGCTGCCATGAGTGTGCTGGCCTCTCAGAGGCGGCGGGGCGATGTAGAAAGGAGAGTTCAAAGACTAATGGAGCCAGGCATGGTGGTACACACCGGTGATCCCAGCACTCTGGGAAGTTACAGCAGGAGGATAGAAACTTCGAGCCCAGGCAGGGCAATTTAGCAACTTAACAGGTCCCTCTCACAAAAACAAAAAAATTTTTAAAAGGGGATGTAGCTCAGTGAGAACGCCCTGGTTCAATCCACAGGACATTAAAAAACAAAACAAAACAAAACACCAAACTAAACAAGACTCTTAAAGGCAAAGAAGTGTCAATGTTAGAGTTACACAGAGGCGGCCCCAGCACAGATCACTGGCACTGGCTGCTCTGCACCGTACTCTGTTGCCTTTTGCGGCCAGGAGCGCATCTGTAGGGACAGCTGGTTCACAAATACCAAGGGAGAGACTTCCTCCGCAGGGCCTCTACCTGTCCCCTGCTGCCACACAGACCCTTTTCCTGAGTTTCTTCCAAGGTCATCTTCCCTCCTGTAGCTCTCTCTGTTTCTCCTCAGCAATCCCAGTCCCGCCCTATGCCAATCATGGTGGTGGGGGGGTCTTCTTTGGTAGTAAGAAATCCTTTCAGAGAAAAATTAATTTCAAGGGGAATAGAAAGATGAAAAGCCTTTTCCCAAAGGCCAAGAATAAAGAGGGAAGACGTGACAAAGGGAAACTAACCTCAAAATGCGAATACCTTTTGAAACCTTCAGTGAAATCCAAGGCTCCAGTTTCTCCACAGCTCACAGGGACGGGATTGTCATCACCACCCAGGAACAAGCCCAGGGACCAGAGCTGAGATAAACAAAGAGAGCAAACAGAATTGCTCAGGGTGTGGACAGCAATGATCAGAGCCCTGGTAGGCATTGCCAGCAATGATCAGGGCTGTGGCTTCCAATGAGTTACACATGTGGGCCAGATCTCTTAGCAGCCCCTTGAGGCAAGATTTACTAGCCCTACTCTAACAAGGGGGCTCAGAACAGTTAAGTAAGCTGCTCAAGGTCACTGGCTAGTAAGTGCCAGAGCCAGGATTCAAAGCCAGGTCTGTGTGACTGCAAATTGGATATGGTACTCTTTTCACTACACTGGGGTTGAGGCAGGAAGATATGGCAGCTAAAACTAGTCAGGAAAGGAGGTCAGCAAGATTCTGGGACTCACATGCAAAACAATTCTCAAGACCCTCACGTGGACTTCTCCTGAAAACTCGAGCAGGTTTTGATAGGATGACCTGGACATGACGACAGGGATGTTTGCCACCAGGCACTTGCTATCCTGCCTCTTCACAGTAGAGGGTGCATTTTTATTTATTTATTTTTTCCTGACCTTTTTACTTGGCCCAAACTCACTCTACCAAACCCGTTTTCCCCCCTACCCTTCTATTTTTTCCTACCTTTATTTTTTTTTTTTATTTTATTTTATTTTTTTTTTTGCAGCACCGGGGATTGAACTCACAACCTCGCGCTTGCCAGGGCAGGCGCTTAAGGCACTGAGCCAAACTCCCGGCCCTGGTTTTTTGAGGCAGGGTTGCACTATGTAGCTCAGGCCGGCCTTGCACTCGCGTTGTAGCCCAAGCCGGCCTCGAACTCACAACGCTCCGCCTACCTCAGCCTCCCGAGTGCTGGGATTAAAGGCGTGCGCCACCACGCCCGGCTCT
>RJWM01037231.1:0-17525 GCA_004363535.1 Dasyprocta punctata
AGCAGATACATTCAGTTTGTAAATATCAAAAGAAAATTGAATGTGTGATTTTCCTAGTCTTGTTTACAGCAAAAAATAATTACTTAAAAGATTGAGGCCATTTTAATAATAGAAAATTATATTGCTAAATTTCCCCTTATTCAGACATTCTAAAATATTTTGCAAAATGTTTTTCAACAAGTGTGTCTTTTTCCAGGAAAGAAAACATACCCTTATGATGAGATCTCAGCATTATTCAAAACTGGAAAATAACAGTTGTAACAGATTTAATGTTTAAAATTTGAAAATTATGCTAGGATTAACCTAATACTTATTGTAGAATATTGCTGTGAAAGTTGGAATATCAACAGTTAGATAAATGTCATTTTACAGTTCACTCTGAGGGTATATTTGGCATATTTTGACTTAGAAAGGATCAGTCGAAATCCTCAATTTTTACAATATTCATCACAGCAATTACAAATGATGATTAAATTAAAATCTATCTGGAGTGTTGCCATTTTGCCTATTGCCTATTAAACTACATATTATGTCATTTTTATGCTCTAGGCGCTATGCCAAATGTGTTACATGTTTCAGTGACTTAACAACCCTACTAGTGGGTAAATGGTTTGTCTGTTTTTCCACTGACACACACACATAATGCATAGAACAGTGTCTGTCACATAGTGGGGATTCAGTAAATATTTGTTAAATTGAATGAATTTTGCTAGTAAAGCAAGTGAAAGTGCTATGGACATAAATGAAAGTTATATTCTCGTTTGTCAAGATTCTTATCTTCCACCCATGTAGCACTACATAGCATACTGTCCAGAACAAACTCTGTATTTCTCCTAAATGGAGAAAGAGCAATCAATAATTCTGCATAATTGAGTTGTTCTCTCTGCGTTAACAACAGCCATTTCTGCAAGCAGATGATCTGATAATAGAAACATGTTAGTCAGCTTTCCCATTGCTTTTCAGTAAAGTTACTGCTGTATCCAAAAATACAGGACAGAAGAGAGACTATGAAAAGTCTTTAGAATAGATGTTGTCAAGAGGTCAAGGGAAGTCTACACAAAGGCCTACCTGAGATTTGGAAACCTTTGTACAAAGTCATTTAAAAGACCTCTTTTAAAATGCAAATGTCTACTGGATTAGAGAGGACCAAAAAAAGTAACACTAATGATCCCAGAAAGAGAGGACCTAGACTATGCCAACCCACGTCTCTCTTTAAACCCTTTTCTCTATGTCCTCCAAAACAATCATTGCCATTTCTTTAGCACAGATATGACATATTTCTGAACCATATTCCAAAACTCATAGCTGATTTCTGACAGAATAACTGTTGGCAAACTTAAGGAAGACAGCTGAGTTTGGTGAAATACCTTTGCTTCCCACACGCTGAAAGTGCAAATCTCGTACACTGGTATTTGTTGTGGGCACTAACATTCTGATTGATAATTCTCAGTTCACGTATGGTCCTGAACTTATTTTAAAATGATTTTCCTTTAATTTAGTAAGAACATTCAATATGAAATATTAAAAGTTTAAATGTACAATGTAGTATTATTGACTATAGTTACTGTAGGTACATCTAGAATATTTATATCTTATTTAATAGAGACTTTATGTCCATTAGTAGGTAACTTCTCATTTCTTCCTGCCGTGCCCAGTCCCTAGTATCATCATTTTATTCTGATTTTATGAATTTGACTATTTTAGATAATTAACAAAAGTGAAATCATGTACCATTTCCATTTCTATAACTGGTTTATTTCTCTTAGCATAATGTGCTGTGGGTTCATGCATGTTCTTGCATATTGCACAGTTTACTTCTTTTCTACAACTAATAAGCCATTGAAAGTACATTCCACATTGTCTTTATCCACTCATCACTTGATGGACAAGTTGTTTGTTTTCACATTTTAGCTATTATAAATAATGCTACAATGACCATGAGAGTATTAGTATCTCTTTAATATCCTAATTTCAATTCTTCAGGTTAAATTTCCATAAGTAAGAGTTCGGAATTATATGGTAGTTCTGTTTTTAATTTTTTTTTTATTTTAAAGATAGTAAAATCCAACAAAACATAACAGAACAAAGTCAATCAAAACAAAGCAGTAGAACTGGTACAGAACTTCAAAGAAAGACACTATGAAAACAATAGCCACCATAGTATATATATCTTGTTATTTTCAGAATAGTTGACCATTCCAACAGGTATAGTAAAATCAAACCAAAAAAAAAAAAAACCTCACAATAAAACCAATAAAAACAGAGTATAAAATAAGGCCAAAAAAATTAATCAGAATAAAGCAAAACAATGAGAACAATATTGGGCCTCGAAGACAAGACAGAAGAGAATCCCCCATTTTTGCTACATTGCATACTGTCATCTTCCAAAGAGGTGCTCAGGCTACCAGCCCCAGGCCTGCAAACTGAACAAAATAATACTAGCATTTAGTTGTTTTATGTACCTTAGTTGCTATCAGTTTAGCCAGACTTCCGAACAAGCAGGTTGCTTTACAGGGAGGCGGGGGGCATGCATGTTTCTGTTCCTGGGGTCCACGCCAGTCATGCAGGACCCCGGATGGCAGACTTAGTTGTCTTCTGGTTGGAAGTACTCAGTCCCGGTGGTGCAGGCTCCCAAGAGGTCCATCTCTTTCTCTTCCCGGGGTTCACGCTGGTCATGCAGGGCCCCGGAAGGCAGACTTAGTTGTCTTCTGGTTGGAGGTGCTCAGGCCTGGCGGGGCGGGCTCCCAAGAGGCTCATCTCTTTCTGTTTTTAATTTTTTGAGAATTCTCCACACTGTCTTCTATAGCAGCTACACTATTTTGCATTTCCAACAGAAGTGTCCAAAGGTTATTAGGATTTATTGTCTTTAGTTTTTAGATAATTGTCATCCTAACAGGTGTGATGGAATATCTCATTATGGCTTTGATTTGTATTTCCCTGATGACTAGGGAAATTGAGCATCATTTTACATACTTGTAGGTCATTCTTAGGCCATTTAAACAAACTGAAAAAATGCTAGTCATTTCCAAACAAGTATGGCTATGAAGGTAATCAGATGAAGAAGTTTTGCCTAAGAGTAGTTACATTAACACTGACAATAAAATTCTTTGTTGTTTTACGTGGGGTAAAACAAAAAGAGAAAGAAAGGTAGAAAGTTTCATAAACTGGTAATGACTAAAATAATTCACATAGACCTTGAATTAAAACCAAGCAACTATAAATTTATTCTCATAAGTCTTCAACATGATTTAAATCCTTTATCTTCTCATTAGGCTTTGGATACACACACACACACACGCACGCACGCACACACACGCGCGCGCACACACACACACACACACACACACACACATTAGTATTTTTGCAGATCATTTAAAACATCCTCCTGCTGCCTTTCCAACCTTCTGGTCCCTTCCTAACATTGATGACAAATAGCAATTGCAACTGGCACAGAGCTAAAAGGAAACTGCAAAATTATTACATGCCCTTGGGATCGATCAGTGATCTGAAAAACATACTAGAAAAGAAATCATTAACATTTTAGAGCTTTAACAATAGGCACTGACTCAGACTTTTCTGTCCTGACCTTCCCATTTGAACCCGAGTCTGGGGTAAGTAACTATTACTTCCTCTTGTATAAAACAGGCTCCCTTCCTTCCTTCCTTCCTCTCTCCCTTCCTTCCTTCCTTCTTTCCTTCCTTCCTTCCTTCCTTCCTTCCTTCCTTCCTTCCTTTCTTTCTTTCTTTCTTTCTTTCTTTCTTTCTTTCTTTCTTTCTTTCTTTCTTTTTCTTTCTCTCTGTCTCTCTCTTTCTCTCTCTCTTTCTTTCTTTCTCTTCCTTCCTTCTACCCTCCCTCCCTTTCTTCCTCCCTTCCTTTTTAAAAAGAATTTTAAGAGATGCTTTAGATTCAGAGCAAAATTAAGAGAAGATATGTGTTCTTGTGTACCTTCTGCTTACACACATGCATAGCTTCTTCCATTCCATTTTAGACATTCTTCACTAAGGTGACACATCTGGAGCAGTGTCATAGGAAGAGTTTGTGCTACTCAGGGTGGACCACCCTCTCCACCCCCACCCAGTTACTACTGATCTGAAGAACTGACATTAACACATTATAAACCAAAAGCTATCATTTACATTAGGGTTCACTCTTGGTGTTGTACATTTTAGGAGTTTGGACACCTATATACAGTGACCTGTGTTCACCCTTATTGGGTGCAAAAGTAAACACTCTTACTATACAATTCAGCAATTGTCTTCTTGGTATTTACCCAAAAGAATAAATATGAAGTACATACTTATACAGAGTATGATCATTGCTCTAAAAATCCTCTGTGCTATTCTTATTCCCTGTATTCCTTGGCAACCATTGGTCTTTTTACTGTCTCCATAGTTTTACCTTTTTCAGAATGTCACATAGTTGGAATTATACCATTATAGCCTTTTAATACTGATGTCTTTCAATTACTAATATTGATGTATGTTTTTTTCTCTTCAGGCCTAGATAGCTCATTTTCTCTTAAAGTTAAATAGTATTCAATTTTCTGGATATATACCAGCATATTTATTCATTCACCTCCTAAAGGACATCCTGGTTGCTTTTAAGTTTTGACACTTTTAATCTAACTTCTCTAAACACCTGTGTACAGGCTTCTGTGTGTGTGTGCGTGTGTGTGTGTGTCCACACATGCACATCAGTTTTCAACTCCATTAGGTAAATACCAGAGAACAACATTGTTGAATTACATGATAAGCATATGAGTAGTTTTGTAAGAAACTACTAAACTGCTTTCCAAAGTGGCTGAATAATTTTGCACCCCAAACCCAGCAATGTTTTTATTGCTCCACATTTTTTCAGGCATTTTGCACTGTTAGTGCTTTGCACTTGGACCACTCTAATAGGTCTATACTGAAATCTCGCATTATTGTGTTTCCTTGATGATATATATATATATATAGAGAGAGAGAGAGAGTACTTTTCAAATACTTACACATTACCTGCATATTTTTTTGGTGAAGTATTTATTAAGATCTTTGGCCCATAATATAAATTGTCTGTTATCACCCTTTGTTTATAGAGATTTCTTAATGAATCTCTAGGCTACTATTAAAACAAAAATAAAGTTAGAGTAAGTAGCCTCAGGAAAAGTTTTCCAATTGTAGTTATTACACTCTAAATCATATTGTGCTGTTTATATGCACTTTGAGAAGGAAAACAGTCCTAAAATAATTCTTTCTCATTTTGATGGATAGAAACCATTTGTCCATCCAATAGATGATGTAATAGTTTACGAATAATGACTTTGCATGGGTTATTTAGAATATTTTCAGGCTAATACTTTTAAAATGTTAAGTATTAAGTGCTGTGTTTTCTGTCTTTTTTTCCTCTTTCCTTATGAACAATTTCTTTCTATTTCACAATATCTGAACTAGGGAGGGGGCAGGGGGAAAGGAAGAAAAGGAAAAGAAAAAAGATAAAAGAAGGATAAACTGGATACAAAGCTTTGTAAATAAGGAAAGGAAGAAGGTTGAAGGGATGGGAGGGGATAAAGAATAAAAGAGGAATCAAGATATATCATGTACAGGTACAAATTCCCCTTGATGAATATGATCATTATGTATATCTAAATTGTACCAATCAACTTAATAAAAGTACTGCGTTCTAATGAATACAAGTTTTTACAACAATGGTTTGTTTGAGAGCTTAAAACTGAATCTGTCACATTAAAAGGGATCAGCAAATATAAACAATGGAATGAATTTTACATATGAGAAAAATGCTATGCATAATGAACAAAAGTAGTTATTGTTAAACTAAATATTTATCTTTCACCCCTATCATACATAGAACAGTGGAGTGGGATCTTTTAGAAAACATGTCTTATGTATGAGCTAGTATACTTTACTTACTTCTAAAAGATCATAGTAATATAAACAAATCACTATGTAAGTCTCAAAGATGCTATAGTACTCCTTTCAACTAAGAGCTTCATTTGAAAATTTTAAAAGTATGAGGAGAAAACCCAATGTGAGTTGCAGCAACACAGGCTTTAAAATCCAGGATGCTTACTAGGGAAATCTGTTTCATAAGAAAAGTCTGACTGGGTATAAGGTATCTGCTGTTTTTTTTTGGGGGGGGGGTCTTGTTTTTTTTCTGTAGTAAAATCTTGAAGCAAGTACTAGATCTAAAATCACACTGACCCAATGGCAAAGTAACTTTGAGCTTAAATGTTATATGACATCTTCCTGCCTAATTTATTTCATTATTCACCTAACTTACATGTAAGGATAAAATTCAAGCACATCCAATGCTTTTCTGCCTGTTAGTAATGTTTTTTACAATTGGATGGATTATTTCTTTTTTTGTCATAAAGACCATTAAGATTCTCACATAATCAGGATAATTCAGATATCATTAACTATTTTTATATTAGGAAAGCATTTTGTGACTTACCTCTCACTATTACTTATATACAGCTACTTCAGTACTTATTTGTACCTCTACCTTAAGAAAATAAGATAGAGAAATGAAGTAAAATTAAGAAAAATAATTATAACTGATTACTCAAAAATGATGAATAATTAGAAGATTGAAGCCAGTTCTAAAGCAAAACTCTTTTAAAAATCTAAATTTTAACCAAATGAAAGAAGAGAGATTATATGATACACTCTGACATATTAGCTCTTGGCATTGTATTGCTTTTAGTACTGAGTTTCTCTCTGCATTTATCTGAATAGATGACTTGGTTCAGATTTGAAGACAGTAGAGGTAGTGAGGGGGACTGATATAGGAGCTTCTAATTAGTGGCAGTTTATATTTAAAAATAAATTGTACAGGTACAGTTTCCTAGAACTCAGGCAGCTAGTTCATTTTCAGTTTTAGAATACTTGTTTCAAACAAGAAACAGTATACTTGATTTTATCTGAAATGTATGTAAATGTAGAATTTAATGTGATACCCAGAGAATCACTGTCCATTAAACCCCTGCTTGTAAATAAATCTATTTTTGCCTTAGTGTTACTGTGTAGTAGCAATAAACAATCTACTATTCTGTGATTAACTCTTTGGTTGTGGTGTGGAATATGTGAGATTTATTAAAAGAGTATTATTCTAAAAATCATGGTAAGTACTGAACTAGACTTCTTTGACAAATAAGCCCATGCAATTGAATGAAGTGTTAGTGTTCAACTAAAGTGAAATGGGAAATGCACAGAACTGTATTGACTTAAATAGATTTCTTATTTGGATATGAAGTTGATTATTTGTCTTTGATTTTCAAAACATGTTATACAGCTAAATTGACATTAATAATAGATATGTTGTAGTTTGTTTCAGATATGAAAATTCTCAGAGTTTAATAAAACATACTGAGATACTAAGATATAAATGTGTATAAATTTTATAAAGTGTTCATGAATTTTCATGTTGAGATCTGAGTAGTTTAACAAGTTATGTACTACTTAGTGGCAAAAATTTAATGCCAATGCTAATGAGCTTGCTGTCCTGGGTTAGAAATCTTACAAGGAAGAATTTCCATTGAGTTATGTGTAATTTTTCCTTGGTTGACAACAACATGCTTTAGCTTGGCTTTGCTCAAAATGTTTTGCTCATCATAAATGATAGCATAAGAAAGTGGTGGTAATTTTCATTCATGTAAATACAAGTAATCACCATAGTACATAGAACAAAGTAAGTGTCCCAGAAATATTAACAATTATTATTCTTGTTAGTACACAACAGCATTATTTCAAAGATATTCAGATCAGCTCCTTTTACTAGTAAGGAATACTGATTTCCTAAATTAAGGGGCCCATGCCAAGTATAATAAAGGGATGCAACTGTATACATATGATAAATGTTTGCAGATAAATACATATGTCATTTATTTTTCCTGAAAACAACAGAACTCTTTCTAAATATCTAGAGGAGGTCATTGTATTGCATAATGCTACTTTGAATGATATATTTGATTGATAATTTTCTTAAAGAGGTATTTAGAATAATAGAGAGAAAATAAATTCTTTGCTGTTTTCTAGCGTGAGATGATGGTACTCTTAATTCAAATTGCAGTTTTTGATATGCTTTTCTTCTGTCAAAGTTACTATGACTGCAGATATCTCTACAGTTTTTAAATATTACAATTACAGAAAGGAACAAAAGCTCAATTAGTTTACATTCTACTAGACAATTAATCAAGATGTATGTCCGTTTAAGAAAAGACGTAAAGAAATACCAGCATATGATAATCATCTGGCAGGACAGATAACATAACTCACATCATCCATTCGCTAGAGTGAAGGTAGAACAACAAGAGCTTCCAAGGTGATGCATTTTGTACAAATCACAAGTTGAAAAGGCCTTCTGGCTAAATGCTGTGAAATACTGACTTGTGACATTCACCATAAATGACATATTGTCCAAATTTTGATGTGGAAATTGTAGGAATCATGAACTCTGTGCCTGATCTTGCATAAATGAAATTGAATTGCAATTCCTTGTAAATTTGCATGAATATGGTTTATTACTTGTTTCAATGATCTCTTTTCCATAATTTCTCTATTGTTTTATCCAATGTTACTGATTTCCAAAAGTTACTTTTCAAATTTTATGACAGGTAGGAAATTTAAGCAATTTTTAGTATTTCTTATATAAATCCACATTTTCTGTTTTTTTAGGAGGCCTGTCTTAGGTGAATCTCATAATCGTAAATCAACACATTAAAATATACCAGCAAGAAGAACTGGACTTAGGATGGCTTGCAAAAGATAAAACTTTGGGATTTCCATACTTGAAAGGTAGAGATGTATCATTTTACAAGATGAAAGATGAAAAGGAAAATATTTTTCAGGAACATTTTCTTAAGTAGTATTAAAACTAATGCTGGTGCAACCACTGCGGAAGTCAGTGTGGAGATTCCTGGAAAAGCTAGGATTGGAGATTCCATTTGACCCAGCAGTTCCCCTTCTGGGTGTCTTCCCAAAAGAATTCAAAACATCATACCACAGTGATATATGTGCACCTATGTTTATTGCTGCATAGTTCATAATAGCCAGAACTTGGAAACAACCAAATGTCCCTCGACTGAGGAATGGACAAAAAAGATGTGGTATTTCTACACAACGGAATACTACTGAGCTATAAAGAATGATAAACTAAACATTTTAACTCTTTTTTTTATTTCGGAGAAAAAAACACAGAAAAGAAAGTCAAAAAGCAAAAGAGACAAACAAAAAAGCAAATCCAAAAAAGTAACATTATAGGTTTACAAAACAAGATGATAAGAACTTGACAATGGTTGCAATATTGCATATCATTACCTTCAAGATGGTTGTTTACATTAACAGATATAGACATGTAAAATTGATCTAATCATATAAGTACTAACTGATGTTTCTCACTGACTAATACATTCAGCAGTATAGTCATTTTAGCTATCTTACATATACATATATACAAATTTATATACATACATACAGATTTATGTCTTTTTCCTTTTCCCTTACTTCTTTCCTCCTTTTTTTTCCCCTTTCCCAGTAACTTTTGCTCTTTGAGCAGTTTCTTACCCTTTCACAGTATTTATTGTAGATTTTGGATCATATATACTGTTTTAGTTTCTTATACAATACGGTATTTACACATGTGAGTTTGAATTATCTCACTTATGAGTATGTTCTCAAGTTGTGTCCATTTACTTATAAAAGTCTCAATGTAATCTTTCTTAATAGCTGAGTAGTACTCTATTGTATAAAAAGACCACAACTTTTTTATCCATTCCTTGATTGATGGGCACTTGGGTTGTTTCCAAGATTTGGTTATTGCAAATTGGGTTGCTATAAACATGGGTGCACAAATATCACTGTGGTTTGATGTTTTCACTTCTTTTGGGAAAATGCCCAGAAGCGGGATAACTGGGTAAAATGGGATCTCTAATCCTAGCTTCTTGAGGAATCTCCACACTGATTTCTACAGTGGTTGCACCAGTCTACACTCCCACCAACAGTGGAGAAGAGTTCCTCTTTCCCCACAGCCCCTCCAGCATTTGTTATTGGTTGATTTTTTAATCTTGCCCATTCTTTCTGGAGTGAGATGGAATCTCAGCATTGTTTTAATTTGCATTACCCAGATGACCATTGATGTAGAACATTTTTTCATATATTTATTAATGATGTGTATTTCTTCCTCTGAGAAGTATATATTCATCTCAGAAGCCCATTTTTAGATTGGGTCCTTGAATTTTAGGGGCCCAATATTTTAAAATTATTTATATGGTTTAGATAGAAGTCCTTTGTCTGATGGACATTCGGCTAAGATATTTTTCCAGTTTGTGGGTTTTCTTTTCACTCTGTGGTAAATATCCTTTGATATGCAAAAACGTTTTAGTAAGATGAGATCCTAGTTGTTGATTCTGGGAAGTGTTTCCCATGCAATTTGATTTTTGTTCATGAACTCTCTGCCACTCCTATGACATCAAGATTTTTACCTAGTTTGTCTTCCAGCAAACTTAGTGTCTCTGTTTTAATATTCAGGTCTTTGGTCCATTCTGACTTTATTTTAGCACATGCTAATAGACATGGATCTAGTTTTAGTTTATAGCATATGGACAACCAGTTTTTCCAGCACCATTTGTTAAAGAGGCTATCTTTCTTCCAATGTACATGTTTGGCCCCTTTGTCAAAGATGAGGTGGCTGAGTGTGTTTGTAGTTGTGGCTGTATCTTCTAATCTATCCCATTGATCTTTAGGTCTGTTTTGATTCCAGTACCATACTGATTTTATCACAGTAACTTTGTAATATAGTTTCAAGTCAGGGATTGTGATGCCCCCTGCCTTCCCTTTGTTGCCCAGAATTGCCTTTGCTATTCTAGATCTCTTCTGGGTCCAGATGAATTTCAGAAATGATTTCTCCAGCTCTGTGAGGCATGCAAGTGGTATTTTGATTGGGATTGCATCAAATCTGTATAACAGTTTTGGGAGAATAGCCATTTTCACGATGTTTGTTCTTTCTATCCATGAACAGGGAATATCTTCCCATTTTCTGAAATCCTCTTCAATTTCCTTCTTCAGAGTAATGTAATTTTCACTGTATAGATCTTTTGCTTCCTTTGTTAGGTTGATTCCTAAGTATTTCATTTTTTTGGATGCTATAGTGAAGGGTGTGGTTTCCCTTATTTCTCTCTCAGTGACTTTGTTGTTTGTGTACAAGAATGCTATTAAGTTTTGAGTGTTGACCTTGTATCCAGCAGCTTTACTGAATTTGGTTATTACATCTAGAAGTCTTTCAATGGATTTTTGGGGGTCTTCTATGTAGAGTATCATATCATCTGCAAAGAGTGGTAATTTTACTTCTTCCTTTCCTATCTTTATTCCCTTTATTTCTTTCCCTTGTCTAATTGCTCTGCTAATATTTTAGCTATATTGAATAGGAGTGGTGATAATGGACATCCTTGTCTTGTTCCTGATTTTAGGTTGAAAGTTTTCAGTTTTTCTCCATTTAGTAAGATGTTGGCTGTTGATTTATGATATATGGCTTTTATCAGGTTGAAGTAGAGACCATCTATTCTGATTTTCTGTAGGGTTTTTTTTATCATGAATGGGTGTTGGATTTTGTCGAGAGCTTTTTCTGCATCTATTGAGATGATCATGTGATTCTTGTCCTTGGCCCTGTTGATACAGTCTATTATATTTATTGATTTGCATATGTTGAACCATCCTTACATTCCTGGGATGAATCCCACTTGATCATGGTGTATAATCTTCCTGATAATTTGCTGTATTCTATTTGCCAGTATTTTATTAAGGATTTTTGCTTCTATATTCATTAGGGAGGTTGGCCTACAGTTCTCTTTTTCAGTTGGGTTTTTCTCTGGTTTTGGTATTAGGATAATACTTGCTTCCAAGAATGAGTTAGGGAGTCTTGCTTCCCTTTCAATTTCATTGAAGAGTTTGAGGAGTGTTGGCATTAAGTCTTCACTAAATTTCTTGTAGAATTCAGCAGTGAATCCATCAGGACCTCAGCTTTTCTTTGTTGGTAAGACTCTAACTACATTTTCAATTTAATTAGTTAAAATTGAGTTATTCAACTGTTTTGTATTTTCTTGATTCAGCTTTGGTAATTCATGTGTTTCTAGGAATCTGTCCATTTCTTCTGTGTTACCAAACCTATGAGAGTAAAGGTTTTCGAAGTAGGTATTGATGATCTTCTATATTTCCACAGAGTCTGTAGTCATTTCACCCTTTTCATTTCTTATTGCATGGATTTGAGTTTTTTCTTTCCTCTTTTTGATAAGGTTGGCTATGGGTTTATCAATTTTACTTATTCTTTCAAAGAACCAACTCATCAATTCATTAATTTTTTGTGTTGTTTTCTGAGTTTCAATTGCAGTAATTTCTGTTCTGATTTTTATAATTTTCTTCCTTCTTTGGGCTTTGGACTTGATTTGCTCTTCTTTTTCTAGAAGTTTGAGGTGCAGCATTAGGTTGTTTATGTGTGTTCTTTCCATCTTTCTGATGTGAGAGTTTAGTGCTATAAATTTCCCTCTGAGGACTACTTTCATTGTGTCCCACAGGTTCTGGTAATTTGTATTTGCATTTTCACTCAATTGCAGATATTGTTGAATTTCTTCTTTAATTTCTTCTGTGACCCATTGATTGTTTAGGAGAGTATTATTTAATTTCATGTGTTTATGGGGTTCTTGTGGTTTTTTTGTTATTAATTTCCAATTTTATTGCACTATGGTCAGATAATATGCATGGAATTATTTCAGTTCCTTTGCATTTACTTATGCAAGTTCTGTGGACTTGTATATGACCAATTTTAGAGAATGATTCATGTGTAGCTGAGAAGAATGTGTATTCTGATATCGATGGGTGGAGCACTCAGTACACATCTACTAGATCCATTTGTTCAAAAGTGTGATTCAGTTCTGTTACTTCTTTGCTAATTTTTTGTTTGGTTGATCTGTCTCTTTGTGACAATGGAGTATTATGGTCTGCCATTATAACTGTATTATTGTTTATTTGGTTTTTCATGTCTATTAAGAATAAGAATTGTCTAACATAGTTGGGTGCTCCCATATTCAGTGCATCTATATTTATGATTGTAATCTCTTTCCCTTGAAATTTTCATCTAACAAGTATGTAGTGACCTTCTTTATCTCTTTTGATCATTCTTGGTTTGAAGTTCACATTGTCTGCAAGCATAATAGTTACCCCTGATTTTTTCTGGGTTCCTGTTGCATGGAGTATTGTTTTCCAGCCTTTGATTTTTAGTTTGTGAATTTCCTTTTGAGTTAAATGTGTTTCTTGTACACAGCATATTGTTGGATTTTGTTTCTTAACCCTCTCTGCCAGTCTGTTTCTTTTTATTAGTGAGTTGAGACCATTTACATTGATTGATATAACTGATATGTACTGACTCATCCCTGTCACAATATCTTTCTGTTGTTAGTTTTCTATGTTTTCTGTTTAATTGTTTGCCCTGTTTAGTGGTTTCCTTTTTTTGTTGTTCTTAAGATTGTAGCTATTTTTGTCTTTTTCTAGAGTGTCTTCGGTACTTTTTGTAGTGTTGGTTGGGTGGCCATAAATTTCTTCAGTTGTTCTTTGTCATGGATGTATGTTATTTCTCCATCAATTTTTAGAGATAGTTTTGCAAGATACATCAACCTGAGTTGAAAGTTGTTTTCTTTCAGGACTTGAAATACTTTACTCCAAGCTCTTCTTGACCTGAAGGTTTGTGTTGAGAAGTCTGCCATGATTCTGATAGGCTTTCCTTCATAGGTGATCTGTTTCTTTTCTCTGACAGCTTTTAGTGTCCTGTTCTTGTGCTGTATTTCTGATACCGTAATTATTATATGTCTGGGTGAAGATTTATTTTAGTTATGGTTAATTGGGGTTCTGTATGCCTCACTTACCGTATATCAGATTCTCTTCCCATGTTTGGAAAAATTTCTGCTATTATTTCTGTGAATAGTCTTTGCAGATCATTAGTATTGACCCCTGCTTTTTCATTGATGCCTATTAATCTTATGTTGCTTCTCTTGGCATCATCTTGCCTCTGTTGAATTGTTGTTTCCTGGTTCCTTGTTATTTTTAAGAGATCTTTTCTTTTGTTATCATAAACTTCCATGTTGTCTTCAAGGTCTGAGACTCTATCTTCAGCTTCATTCAAGTGGTTTTTGCCAACTTTCCATGAAAATTCAATTTCCTGAATGTCCCTTTGAATCTGTTTCATGCATTCTATTTGTGTCTTATTTTGTTCATTCAAAGTTTCCATCATTTTCTTATGTTCTTCTATTTTCTTATCTTGATCTTCTTTAGATACATGCAGCATTTCTTTCATAATGTTTGTCATTTCATTTTTTACCTGAGAGATTATTTCTGATTTGATTTCCTCTATAACTTCACAAACTTGTCTCTTTACCTCAGTTGCTATCATTTCAGAAGGTTCAGTTGTGTGATTTCCAGTGTCTTCCATTTCAGTGTCTCTTGGGTTTGTTCTTAGTGGGCTGGGGGAGTGAGACCGCCTTTTGCTCTTTTGTTTTGTCATTTTCTTCTGGGACCTGTGTGGCAGGGCAGGCAGCCTCCCAATGGATTGCACTGGAGCACTGTGTTGGGTAGAGCTTCAATCCTCTAATATCCCTGTGTCTAGCCATTGCACACCCCCAGACTATGGTCCTGGATCCTTGTGCTCTGTAGTCTGTGAGGCTGGCCAGGTGTTCCCCTGGTGTACTTTGTTGGGTTGCTGTGGGACGCTGGCTGTACAAAGTTTGTATCCTCCCTGTAGCTAGCAGGGTCACACACCTGGAGCTTGTTGCTGGCTGTGTAGCATTCAGAACCTCCACTGCCCAGGTGTCTAGCAGTGACACACCCCTGGGCTGTGTCACTGGACCTTCAGTCTGGCTGGGTGGAGTTTGGAATCTCCAGGACCCAGGTGGCTAAGTGGAGCACACCCCAGAGTGTGGCACCACCAGGACCTTGAGTCTGGCTGTGAGGAGTTCAGAGCCTTTGGAGCACAGGAATATCCCGGGTGTGCCCCTGGTGTATAGTGCCGGGGACTTGCTCCTTCACAATCTCTAGGACCTGCTGCATGGCTGCACCCCTGAACAATGGAGTTCCCACCCTGTGTTCTAATGGGCAGATCTCAAATTCTCCAAGGCCCTGCACCTATGCTGGCTGCTCCCTAATGAGGGGCTCTGGGGCTCTGGGCTGGGTTTGGCTTGGTACCTCTGTGTCCTGTGAGGCTGGCCAGGTGATCCCCTGATGGATTGCACTGGGATACTGGGTTTGGCAGAGCTCAATCCTCTGTAACATTTTCACTCTTAAATGGATGCGCCTTGAGAACATACTTCTCAGTGAACTAAATAAGTCACATATACATAACCATTGTGTTGTTTCACTTGTGTGACAAACTGAAAGAAAATTATGTATGTATGTAAAAAACTAGTTAAGATAGTTAAAGAAGAAGAATTTTGAGTGAAAAGTAGTTTTCACAGGGTCATTTTCAGATTTCATTTTTAATATGAAATGTTCTTTTGAAAATAGTATAGCAGTCATAACAAAAAAGAAGATAGCCATATAGCTGGTTTCTCTTGATTCATTGATGGTCAAATTTTGTGCTAATAATTTTCTGGACAATATTTCATGTCTATATCTTATACTCTAAACAACTACTGTGAATTTCACAATATGCAATGTGTTGACTATTGTTACTCTCCTATTGGCCTGTTGTGAAATTCTGGTTTACTTTAATATCTTACTTTTTTTCTGTTTAAAATAAAAAAATTAAAAGCTAATCTAAAATTGATAACAAAGGTATATAAATGCCAATAGTGTGGAGAGCAAATAATATAAACAGAAACATATTTTATAGAATGCTCTCTATGTGCTTCATTTTAATAGATGGCCCTTCCTGAGGGGTGATGGAATTCATTAAAAGACTAATACATCTCAAAATGATGTGCTATGGAAAAATTGGTGCCATTATCTGGACAAGTATGTGGTCTCTAAGTAAAGTTACCAGGAAAGTGGCATGGCCCATTAACATTGATGGGAATGATAAGGAGGTGTCCAGAATGGTGCAATTTAACTTGTTACAGATAAACCTCAAAGGTAATTACTGAAAACATGTGCTTGAATCACATAGTACTTTAAATTGCATGATTCAGACATTTTTGTGAGCCACAGCAACCTGTTTTCTATCTCTATAAGTCTGAGAAATTAAATGTCTCCTAGATAATGCCAGTGTCGGGTGCTGTGTAGTTTATTCATGGGAATAGCTGTGAAAGTAGTTCCTTATTATACAACTCTAGAAATTGCTACTTAATTGGACCCTAAATAAGTTGACCCAACTGTATCCTATAACATGAACATAAAAATTAAATCCAAAGATAAACTTTCCTCTACTATGGACTGTGTCTGAGTAATTTATCTAATCAAGCTCTTAAACAAGGATTATATTTCTGAGCATTGGTTTCTCATAATTGAACACAGAAGGGCTTCTTTAAGTTTGTGTACTAAAATGCATTGTTAATGACCTTAGTACCTGCTGAAAATCAGTGTTTTGCATCTCAATAATGTTAGGCTGTATGAAAAGAATCTACCATTGGATAAGTAATTTTACTGTGTAATTCACTGTTTTGGTGTAAGTGAAATACAAAAGCTATACCTACCAAGTTAGTTACTAGTGCAGACCATGGCCAGAGAAATATTACAAAATGCAAGTCAGGACATGTTCATCCCATACTCAAAATCCTTCACTTCTGAATACCAACTTGAGCCTAAATTATATCATAATCTACGAAAAGATAAAGGGCAATTAGTAGAAAAAGAAAAAATACAAATGATGCATAGTTTAGCCACTGGAATTTTGCCAGTGTCCACTTCTTAATTTTAAAAATGCATGATGGTTATAAAAAATTTTAATATTAGGGGAACACAAGTAAAGGATACTGGATTGCTATATTTACCTCAGTAATGTTACAGATGAAAATGAAAGCTCTGCTGGGAATTGGACTAGAGGACATTCCTGCTACATTCGCAAAGAGCTTATCTTCTTTTTTTTTTTTTCCTATGCCTGAAAACTTTGTATGAGGGCAAGTTTAAAAGCCATTAATTAATATGCTGTAGAAAAACTTAAGACAGCATAGCATTCAGGCAGTGGCATGGGTATTGCTGTATATTTTTAGCTGTAGTTAGTTAAAATCAGGAACAAAAAAGCAAAGCAGAAATATATGAAAAGATTATAGTTTGGCCAGAAAAGAAGCCTGGGTAAAGTTAGGATTGATGAAGACATAGTTGCTAAGATATTAGTGCAATTAAAAAGCAGTCAAGGACTTCCTCCAAGATGGCCACCCAGATGACACCGTGACCGGGAGGCTCCCTGAATATACCATCAAAATGCCGGAATATAAACTAATATAATAACAGAGAGAAGGAAAAAAGAGGGAGATGGGTCCTCTGGACCCAAGAAGAATCTAAAACGAGAACTGTAGCCCACAGAAAGAGTAAAAGAATGAAATAAACAAAGGC
>RJWM01037232.1:0-17577 GCA_004363535.1 Dasyprocta punctata
TTCCCTTTCTAGCTGACAGCCAGTATGGGGCTTGCTCTGATTGGCAGCCACAGCTGTCGCTGTTCTTGACCTTCACAATACACCAGGAGCCCAGACCTCCAGATGTGGGCCCTGACCACAGCAGGATTGAATTTGGGGCAATCAGCAGCCTTGAATCTGGAGCAATCCTAGATGACTCCACCCTGTGACCTCCAGATGACCCTGCTGAAATAGGCTTGAAACATCAACCAATCCCAGCTAACCTTGCCCTGTAACCAGTCTCTGGTGGCTCCACCCTGTCGTGCTTAAAATTCTGAGCAATCCCAGATGATTCCAGCCCTCTGCTTCACATTCCCTGGATTGGCCAAGGCGGGTTCTGTCCTGTGCACTGATGCTCTGTGCTGCTGCAACAGCAAGCAGAAACACCAAAACCACACCCAGGATTTGGAGGCAGATTTATCTGCGGCGACAGGCACTGATTGGTATCACTCCCAAAATATCAGGCCCTGATCTCTGGTGGTCTAGGGCTTATATGGGATAAGCAAGCAGGAGGTACAGAGGCAGAATGGCTTGTCAATTGGGGGTTGATTTACACAATGTGCATCACAGTGACCAACTGTTTCTAAGAAACAAGAGCAACTGGAACTGGAACAGGAACTCTGACCTGGGCAACCAAGAAACTGAAGCATACTGGCTGCAGGGGGCATTTTCTCCTACATCTCCTCCCTTTTTTAGTTTCCCCAGCAAATCTTTGCTGGGCATGTTACATGTGATCTTCTGAGACAAGGCCCAACTAGAGACAGTAATAGTAGGGTTGTCAGTGATCCTAGGATGGGCCCTGCACAAACTCCCCAAGATTGTCTTATTACAGAGTTTTTCAAAACTTGTTTTTAGATGGTAGAGTAGTAGGCAACAGAGAAAACAACTTTTCTGAGAGATACCATCTAGACACAGGAATATACCATCACGAGGAAGACAAGAAGTAAGAAAGTGGGTCCCTTGGAGGAGGAGTCTGAAGTGTGAATCGAAGCCCACAGAAAGAGTAAAAAGAAGAACTTTAATGAAGAAGAAGGCAGTAGCTGTGGTGCCTTCCCTCAGAGCTGGACTCACTGTGTGAGGGGAGCTGTTGGAACCTGGGGATGCACAGTCTCGGTGTCCATGGTGGCTGGCGACCCCGGGGACCTCTGCAGAAAGACTCAGCAGTGGAGGGGAGCAGCGGATGCGGAGGACTAGGCTAGCTGGCAGTGAGTAGAGGACTTGGTCCTCCCGTGGGAGACAGCAATTGGCCAGGAGCCATTTTGGAGTCAGGCCAGATAAGCCTGGAGCTGGAACTGTTGCCAGCTTCCTGCAGCAGCCCCCAGCTGGGCACAGACCCACGGCAATTGCCTGGACTGCAGCGAGCCCAGTGCGTCTCAGGGCAGGCCTGTTAAGGTTGTCTACTACTCCATCATAAAGCTACTGCTGGCTTGCGGGGATACAGTGCCATGATTTGGGATACTGTCTCCACGGGCTACTAGTGAATCCAGAGAGAATCCTGGAACTGGACTTGTTTATTTGTTTTGTTTTTCTTTTCTTCTTTTCTTGTTTGTTTGCTTTATTCAGTTTGTTTTTTATTTTTCTTTCTCTTTTATTGATTTATTGATTTATTTTTTTGCGTGTGTGATTTCTGGCCTCCTTGTGGGTGTGGTTTTGTTCTGTTCTGCCTGTTGTCTCTTTCAGCTCTCTTTTCCCTCAGTCTTCTGCGTTGCTTTCCCCAAGTTGGTGGGACTGATCTTTGTCCTCCAGTCTGCTTGTAATCTCTTTCTCTTTTCCCACTTCTCTGTCTCCTCTTTAATCCATTTTGGGTCCTGACCCTTGAGGACAGAATTGACATATTGCGGACTTATATATTGTATATGATTGTTTTGCATTCTGTTGTATGGTCACAAATTCAGTTCATAAGGTTGATGGTTGCAAATCAGGGGTTGGCTGAGTTTATTGTTTTGTTGGCTGTGTTTGGTGCTGTTGGTGCCACTACAGCCAAAATTCACACGATCGTTCTGGATAGCTATTGGCCCTGATGATCCAGGACTAAGATTGGGGGTCATGAAGAGTGCTGAGGCATGTTGCCAAAGAACCAGGAATTGGGCTAGGCGAGCAATAGCTCCTCATCTCTAACAAACTGAGGAGGTGGGTTCTTCCAACAGAATCAGAGCCCAGGAGTCAGTTACAGCTGGAAGATACCTCAGAGAAGTGATCATCACCTGGATGTCCTTAATACCATCAATAAAGCAACTCACCATAGGCAACTAATAAGTATCACTGTAGGAATAAAACTAAAAAAGAAATGAGAAGACACTTAAACAAGACACAGCCTCAGACACCCAGTTCACCAAAGGCAAACCCAGCGGGCAATGAGGCTGGAAAATCTGAAAACCCCCTACCATGTCTCTCTGAAGTGGTAACAAAGCAATTGAATGAGGCCCTGTAAAAATGAAATCAGAAATAATCTCTCAAATAACTACAGAGATCAACAAAACACACACCATGCTTAGTGATGTTAGAGCAGATACAGACAAAAAAATAAATGAGCTTAAGCAAATTATGGAAGCACAACATAGGAAACAAATGGATTCCATAAAGTAGATTCAAGCAGATATCCAGGAGAATAAAAACTCCATTGAAAGTATTCAAAGCAGATTAGGCCAATGTGAGAACAGGACCTCAGATATTGAAGACAGACCTACAGTTAGTGACCAGGAAAAGAAAGATTTCTCAAAACTAACAAGAGGCCATGAGAAATTAATCCAGCAGCTGCCTTGATGAGACAAAGAAGAAAACTTAAGATTAACTGGAATCAATGAACAAGCAGGAGATACCACAAATGACATTAAAAACATGTTCACAGACATCATGACAGAAAACTTTCCTGGTAGAGAAAAAGAATTTGACATACAAATAAGCGAGGCATATAGAACTCCAATTAGCAATGATCAAAAAAAAATCTACATCCAGGCATATCATAGTCAAGATTCCAGAAATTCAACACAAGAATAAAATCTAAAAGCTGTGAGGGAAAAGAAACAAATCACATATAAAGGAAAACCCATCAGAATTATAGGTGACTTCTCAGCACAAATTCTCAAGTCAAGGAGAACTTGGAGTGAAGTACTCCAAGTTCTAAAGGAAAACAATTTTCAGCCCATATTGATGTATCCCACAAAACTATCTTTCAAAATAGATGGAGAAATAAGATACCTCCATGACAAAGAACATCTCAGGAAATTTATGACCACCAAGCCAGCACTCCAAAATGTTCTGAAGGACATTTTAGAAAGAGATAATAAGGACTACAACTCCATGAACCCCAACAGAAGGAATCCACCAGGAAAGGCAAATAATTAGAGGGAAGGGAAAAAAACAAAAAGGGAGAGCCAATAATAGGAAAATAACATGAGAAGGACACGTCAATACATATCAGTTTTAACCATTAATGTTAATGTTCTCAATTTACCAGTCAAAAGACACAGACTGGCAGAATGGATCAAGAAGCAAGCTCCAACAATATGCTGTATACAAGAAGCACATTTAATTCAAAAAGAAACTCATAGACTGAAAGTCAAAGGATGGAAAATAATGCTCCATGCAACAGGAATTCAGAAAAATGCAGGCATTGCTATTCTATTTGCATGTACAGTCAATTTCAAGCCAAGACTGATTAAGAGAGACAAAGAAGCTGACTATATTTTGATAAAGGGAACAATCCAAGAGGAAGAGATTGCAATCACAAAAATATATGGAACAAATATTAGTGCACCCAGTTATATAAAACAATTGTTAATGGACATGAAAAATCAAATAAGCCTTAATACAATTATATTGGGAGACCTCAATACCCTGCTGTCACAAAAAGACAGATCGACTAGACAAAAACTCAATAATGAAATATTAGAAGTAAATCAAACTTTTGAGCAAGTGGACTTTGTAGATGTCTATATAGTCTTCCACCCCACAACATCAGAATACACATTCTCAGCTGCACAAGGGGCACTCTCCAAAATAGACCATACACTGGTTCATAGAACATGCTTAAGTAAATGTAAAGGAATTGAAATTTTCCAATGCATATTATCAGACCACAGTGCAATGAAATTGGAAATCCATGCCAAAGGAAACCACAAGAACTTAATCAACACACGGAAATTAAATAGCACTCTACTGAACAATCAATGGGTCACAGATGAAATTAAAGAAGAAATTAGACAGTTTTTATAATTGAATGACAATGACAATACAACATACCAGAACTTGTGGGACACAATGAAAGCAGTCTTAAGAAGGAAATTTATAGCAGTAAATACTCATATCAGGAAAACAGAACAAGCTCATATAAACAACTTAATGTTGAACTTCAAACTTCTAGAAAAAGAAGGGCAGGCTAAACCAAAAGCTCATACAAGGGAAGAAATTATAAGGATCAAAGCAGAAATTAAGACACTGGGGACTAAAAAATCAATTCAAAGAATCAGTGAATCGAAGAGTTGGTTCTTTGAAAGATTAAATAAAGTTGACAAACCCTTAGCCAACCTTATCAAAAAAAAAAGGAAGGAAAAGACTCAAATCCATGCAATTAGGAATGAAAAAAGTAAAATCATAACAGACCCTGTAGAACTCCAGAAAATCATCTATACCTACTTGAAAACTTGTATTCTAATAAGATGGAAAATGCAGAAGAAATAGACAGATTCCTAGGTACATATGAATTACCAAAGTTGAATCAAGAAGACATAAAAATCCTAAATAACTCAATGTCAATAAATGAAATTAAAGATGCAATTAAAAACCTATCAACAAAGAAAAGCCCAGGCCCTGGTGGATTCACTACTGAACTCTACAAAAAATTTAGTGAAGACCTAACACCACTACTTCTCAAACTATTTAATGAAATTGAAAGGGAAGCCATACTCCCAAATTATTCCTGGAAACAAGCATTACTCTGATTCTAAAACCAAAGAAGGACTCAACTAAGAAAGAGAATTACAGGCCAATCTCCCTAATGAACACTGATGCAAAAATCCTCAATAAGATACTGGCAAACATTCTGCAGCAAATCGTGAAAAAGATTGTACACCATGATCAAGTGGGATTCATCCCAGGGATGCAGGGATGGTTCAACATATGTAAATCCATAAATGTAATACATCATATTAACAGAACCAAGGATAAAAATCATATGATTATCTCAATAGATGCAGAAAAGGCTTTTGACAAAGTCCAGCACCTCTTCATGACAAAACGCTATAGAAAATTGGAATAGATGGTCTTTATCTCTGTCTGACAAAAGCCATCCATGACAAACCAACAGCCAACATCATACTAAATGGACAAAAACTGAAAGCTTTCACTCTAAAATCAGGAACAAGACAAGGATGTCCACTGTCTCCACTCTTATTCAACATAGTCCTGGAAACTTTAGCCAGAGCAATTAGACAAGAGAAAGAAATAAAAGGAATAAAGATAGGAAGGGAAGAAGTTAAACTATCACTATTTGCAGATGACATGACACTCTACTTAGAAGATCCCAAAAACTCTGCTAAAAGACTTATAGATTTAATAAGTAGATTGAGTAATGTAGCTGGTTACAAAGTCAACACTTAAAAATCAATAGCCTTCTTGTACACAAATAGCAAACACACTGAGAGAGAAATCAGGGAAACAATACCTTTTACAATAGCATCCAAAAAATAAAATACTTAGGAGTTGATCTAATGAAGGATGTAAAAGACCTCTATATTGAAAACTACAGTACTCTGAAAAAGGAGATTGAAGAGGATATTAGAAAAAGGACAGATATCCTGTGCTCTTGAGTAGGAAGAATCAATATAGTGAAAATGGCTATACTTCCAAAACTGTTAGACAGATTCAATGCAATCCCAATCAAAATTCCAATAGTATATCTCACAGAATTAGAGAAAATAATACTAAAATTCATCTGGAACCAAAAGAGACCTAGAATAGCAAAGGCAATCCTGGGCAACAAAGACAAGATGCGGCATCACAATTCCTGACTTGAAATTATACTATAAAGCTACTGTGATAAAAATAGTGTGGTACTGGCAAAAAAGCAGACCCAAAGATCAATGGAATAGACTAGAAGATGCAGAAACAACTGCAGACACACTAAGCTTCCTTATTTTTGACAAAGGTGCCAAACACATTCATTGGAAGAAAGATCACCTTTTTAATAAATGGTGTTGGAAAAACTGGCTTTCCACATGCCAAAGATTAAAACTGGACCCATATCTTTTACCATGTAGTAAGCTAAAATCTGAATGGATTAAAAATCTCAATATTAAAACAGAAACATTAAATTTGCTAGAAGATACAGTAGGTAAAACTCTTGAAGACATTGGTGTAGGCAAAGACTTTATGAATAAAAGCCAGACTGCACAGGACTTATCGCAAAGAATCAACAAATGGGATCTCATCCTACTGAAAAGCTTTCGCACAGCAAGAGAAGCCACCAGCAGAGTGAAGAGACTACCCACAATGTGGGAGAAAATGTTTGCCAGCTGTCCCTCAGATAAAGGATGAATATCAAGAACGTATAAAGAACTAAACAAACAAAGAAAAAAGCAACAGCAACAACAACAAAAACAGTCCTCCCAGATTTAAAGACCCAATCCAAAAATGAGCATCTGAGATGAACATACTTTTCAGATGAAGACATACAAACAGCAAATAAATACATGAAAAAATGTTCAATAGCACTGGTCATTTGAGAGAAGCAAATGAAAACAACACTGAGATTCCATCTCATCCCAGAAAGAATGGCTAGTATTAAGAAGTCAAACAATAACAAGTGCTGGAGGGGCTGTGGGGAAAAAGGAACACTTCTCTGCTGTCGGTGGGAATGCAGGCTGGTGCAACCACTGTGGAATTCAGTGTAGAGATTCCTCAAAAAGCTAGGATTTGAGGTCCCATTTGACCCAGCCATTCCCCTTCTGGGTATCTTCCCAAAAGAATTAAAAGCACCATGCCACAGTGATATATGTGTACCTGTATTTATAGCAGCACAGTTCATAATAGCCAGATCTTGGAAACAACTTAACTGCCCACTGAATGAGGAATGGACAAAAAAGATGTGGTATTTCTATATAATGGAATACTACTCAGCTATAAAGAACTATGAACTGGACACTTTTATACTTAAATAGCCACACATTGAGAACATACTTATCAGTGAAATAAATAAGTCACATGTGTGTAAGCATCGCATTGTTTCAGTTGTGTGATAAACTGAAAGAAAACTATGTATATGTTTATGTATATGTATATAAAAACTGTTAAGATAGTTACAAACAATTTATCTTTGAAAGTTAGTGCTTTTCCTTCTGTTCCTTGATTGAATCTGCATATTTTTGTATAGTTTAAATAATCTTTGAAATGTTCTCAAGACTTCCTGACTTATTATTGTCTATCTAAAATTATTATATCCCCATCTGTTTTTCAAAATTCTTAATCTTTATGTTCCAATAAACTAAAAGAGAAATAGAAAAAATGAACTTATTTTTAGGAAGAGACATAATAATTTAGGTCTGTCCTGTAACATTACTTTGGCAAGGTAGTGAGGGAGTTAATCTGATCTTCTGATCTAGGAGAGTGTCCCATGTGCCTCAAATCTTGGTCAAGTGTTTGACTGATTGTTCTAATTTCTTAGGCAACTGTCTATAGAGTTTAAGGCAAAAAATGCAGCTAGCAGGGAATGGGAAAGCAAGGCCCAGGATAAGCAGCCTAAAAAGATACAAAAATCAAGGGGAAAATGTATAGAGCAATCCTGTGAACTGTGTCCCCGGGTTTCAGCCATGCGTGGACTGGTCAGCATCCAGAGTGGACAGAGCAGGGTTCTGAGTGCGTTGTCTTTTCAGAGTGAGCCTCAGAGTCCAGGTAAATTTTCCCAGAGATCTAAGGTTGGATTTCTGAAATTTGTAGAAATAGTTAATATGTACCTGGGCTATAAGTGTGTTCAGAAGTGTCTACAGATATAACTGGTTTTTTAACTGGTTACAAGCCATTTTTTTAAATAAAGAAAATAACTTTCTTAGAACTTCGTGGCCTGTATGCTGTAGGTAGTTTTTATTTAATCTAATGTTTGACTTACCTTTGCTACAAATGTAGGACCATTGTCACTGCCAATGACCAAGAGCAGGCCATATTAGGGATGATTTTTTTTATAACAAGACCCTATGAGCTTTTATTGCTTTTTCAGTATGGGTGGAGAACGGGAGGTTGGGACTGGCAGTGAGAACACTGAGGCCTGAGCTGGCTGCAGAAGTCCGGGTGCCGGTGCAGTGGCCTGAACTTGCAGAACATGTGGTGGGGGCAGGTCTGGTGGCTGGGGTTGACGTTTCAGTCAACTGGATCCCTGGAAGGGGCTTAGGCCTCTGGACTAGATTATTTTGTGTTGTTGGTAACAGGTTTTCAAACAGAAGCAGGAAGCAGTGGCAGTAGAGCGTTGGCTAAAATAGTTCTGTCCAAAGTGACCACAGCATATTCAGCCTGTTGAACTTCATTTCTAACAGAGCTACTTCCACCCATAAACGGGGTGTACCCAGTGTGTCAGGGGGTCCGTTTTCAGAACCGTTCATCCCAGCACAGCATGTGCCACCTGGACAGTTAGGTCTGAGTCTAAGGTGAGTTTGTCAGCTTTCTTGATCAGGAGGACAGTGGCTGTTAGAATGCAGGGGCAAAGGAGAGGGGGAGATAGCCCTTAGGGACCAGATCCAAGTATTTGTGCAGGCAGGCCACTGGGTGCTTCCAGGGCTGACAGTATGAATAAATATAACAATGATCCATATTTTATAGACATCAACAGCTCAGAGAAATTTGCAGTTTTTTTCCTGTAATCAGTTTCTTCCAGATATTCCAGCAGAGCTGTTGCGTCTTTTCACTAGGCAGCTTCGAAGTGTCATTAATCTGGAGTGCATTTTAAGGAGGGAACACGTTTTTGAACCTCTGAGAAGTTGAGTTCAGATAAGTTGTGAAGAGAAGCTGACTGACAGGAGTTGATCAAGGAAGAAGAAGGCATTTTTAGGTCCACACAGGTGCACCAGCAGGTGGGTGGCGGCATAAGACCAAGGCAATGCATATGGAGGCCACTGTGGCAGCACTGGCAGCTCGTAGATCCTGAGCTGGCTTGGCAGGCAGGAGAGATGTACTTCAGCACTGTGACAGCCTATAAACATTTTGTGGTTTGGAAACCTCTGAATGTGTAGTTGAATTTATAGCCAAGCCTCTGGTGGACTGTTTGATGTAAGTGGGGGTTGCCCCGGGATGGGGTTTCACAATCAGAGGCAGGCGGTTGATGGCCCAAATCTCAGGGCCCAGGGGACAGTGACAGAATTGTGGAGCTGGAAGGGACAGAGAAACAGACTCTCTCAAAGCAGCCAAATCTGTTGTCAGAGCCTCCCTGAAAATAGCGGGAGAGTTCCCAAACCCTTGTGGCTGTGTTGTTGAGGGCACAGAGATCTTCCCCGAGGTGGTTAGCAGTCCACTAGGCTGCTGTGTGACTGGATGCCTGTTTGTGTTTCCAATGACACCTGACAGCACTGTGGGTAGTGGTGAGGCAGCATGCTTCATGGCTAGGCCCAGAGGTGAGTCTTCAGTCTGTATCTCTGGGAGGAGAGTTTTTAGAACTTCAGGATTGTGGTTGTCTGTCCTGGGTTGATGCAGGCATCCTCCGCCTCTCAGGGAACAGTCAAAGTTGAAAGTGCAGGGTTACATGAGAGGGAGGCTGACCGGCTCTGTGTGAGGCAGATGTCCTCCCAGCTGTAAGTGTGCGCCTGGCAGAAAAGGCAAGAGGCAAGGTCCCTGTCGCCTTGGTGATGGTAATTTTCTGACAGAGGGAACTTTTAAAGGCAGAGAGTTCTGTCCCATTGTCTGCCAGGAAAGTTGCAGGTTTGCCCTCAACTTTTGTAATGACCACAGGGTCTCAGGGAACCAGTTTGATAGAGTTTGGCCTGTCCTGTGTATTCAGGCTCAACAGGGTGCACCCCAACTGTCAGGGCTGACAGTCTAATTTTCCCTCAGTCAAAGTGTGAACTCAGGAGGGATTGTTGACAGTCATCATGGGTGGGAGTTAGATGATGCATTGCGGTGGGGGGCTGTGTGGCCAAATGCAGGAAGTGGCTAGCTGGAACCAGTTTAATTGGCTGGAAGTAGACAAGTGGGGAGTAGGGAGTGAAGCTAAAGGTGTTGGCAGCAACTGCACTGGCTAAAAAGGGTGCCAAGGCAGAATGCTCAAGAAGGGGCTTCTTCTTCCTTGCCTTTTTCTTTGAGATGCAGGGAGCAATTTGGTTTCGTTTTTAACTCCATGAAAGTCTCTTTTCTGTAGTTGGGGACTGTAGGTTTTAGCTAACTAATTCCCATCTCTGACTTCCTACATGTGTGTTATGTACCCTTAAATGATGGCACAACAGACAAGGAGTGGGTGTCCCTCACTGAGGCCATTCAGATGCCTGCCTGGACACACCCCTTGTGGGGACTTAGGCGGGATTAGCTAAGGAGGGTTTGAGGCCTCTGCCAAGCCATACGTCAACTGCTTCAGAACTGCAGGTGGGGCTGAACCAACCACAGCAACCAGCGCTTCCCAGTCTTGGTGCACAGACTGAGCAGCCTATTGCATCTGCCTTCCATTCTACTCACTCACATATTCACTCAGCAGGCACTCAGGGGTCAAACATCCTAACTCCTCCCCTTGAGGGTGGCTCTGACTAATGGAAGTTAATCAAACTCCTCTTTTGCTCAAAATGAGCAGGATTGACAGACAAACTGGGGTGCCCCCGGGGTCCTATTGGAGTCAAGCAGGCAGGCAAACAGACAGATAGATTGTATCCTCCTCCCTTTGAGGTCCAATGTGAGCCACTTGAGCAGAGAGCAAGAATCCCCCTCCAGACCTGTAAGGGGACACAAGAAATCTTGAGGGCATGCTTTCCCGTCTGGTCCCAGAGAAGTCCTTGCTCTGTCCACAAGAGCCACAACCAGGGACTAAAGAGGTCAGCACAGTCGGTCTTCCTGGCCAATGCAGCAGAAGCAACAGCAAGTGGAAACACCAAAATGACACCCAGAATTTGGAGGCAGATTTATTTACATCACTGGGCACTGATTGGGATCACTCTCAAAATATCAGTCCCTGATCTCTAGTGGTCTGTTGTTTATATGGGATAAGCAAGCAGTAAGAACAGAGGCAGAATGGCTTGTATTATACAATGTGCACCACGGTGACCAACTATGCATCACAGTGACCAACCGTTTCTAAGAGATAGGAGCAATGGGGTTGGAACAGGAACTGTCACCTGGGCAACTAAGAAACTGTTGTATATGGCTGGGGTGGCCATTTTCTGATTCACTGCAGCACAGGTCCTAACAAACCCAGTGGTGTTGACCAGTGCCACGGACTCCTTGAGAGGACCAGGAGTGGCAACCAGTTTTAACAGCTGCATCAACTAATGAGGCCAGCAGCATTTGCAAAGATAAAGGGAGACCTTCAGACATCCCTGAGGAGGCTGCTGGAGAGTTCCAGAGAGCTGGCAAAGTTGCTATGAGCCTGGGCAGGCAAGAGATGCCTACCCTGTAACACAAGCTGAGGGCCACTGGCTCTCAGAGCTGGGACCCATTAGCTCATCTGCGGACTTCATCTGAAGGGTGCGAAAGAAGCCTTCACTGAGAAGGCCTTGAGAGAGGAGGGCCTTCACTGGGCCATGGGAAGCTCTAGGACAAGGACGAGCTACTCCCACAACCACACCTGTCCCGACCACATCCTAGGACAAGTGTGTACCATGCCAGTGCCAGCTTCAGGGCTGGCATCACCAGAAAGCCTGGACAACAACTTCTACCTGGTGAATGTGGAGCCCCTGCAGACTAGATCAGATGGTGGAGCACTGGGGTTTGGATTTTGTGTCCTGCTGGATGCGGGAAACCCCAGGAGCCCCATGGAAAACTCCGACCTCTGCCCCTCATAGGGATCTGTGGAGGAGGCACGCAGTGGAGGTGGCAGCAAGCCCACATCAAGGCCAAAGGAGGGCTCTCGAGGGCCCTGGAACGTCACCATCCTGGGGCTTCCACAGGAAGAGGAGCAACGCTGGCCCAGGGTCTGAAGGTTTCAAGCAGCCACGTGCTCAGAGGAGAGGTGGGAGGTCCTGGGGTGTGAGATTTAGAGTGGTGGGCCGCAGGACTGGAAAGGATTCTTAGGAAAGGGACTGGATTGGTTCTGCTTAGCTATAAGGGTTGAAACAGAGAGAGGAAATCCCAGGGAAGCAAGATTCTTCTCAACAGGAAGAGGAATTTAGCAGCCAAACCCCAGGTGGGAACCCCTGAAGGAAGCAGAAGCAGCTGCCCCGGAGAGCTCCCGCCAGGCTGAATGGCCTCATCGTGGGGCAGACAAAGGCCCTGTAGGGTTGGCCCAGCCCCCAGGGATCCCAACACTGTCTGGGTGCCAGTTAGTGCCAGCCAGCCACACGAGTCCTGTTGACAGGGCTGGGAGGGTGGACATCCATGTGTTCCTCACATTCCAGCCCCTGAGGTCAAGAGTTTCTGATGGGTCCTCTTCCAGGGGCCATGACAAGCAGTCATAGCATCACTCAGCCCTGGCTCAGGCCCGGCACTGCAGGTGTGGACTTCCTGTGTCCCGCAGTGGAGGGTGAGGATGGCGGCAGGGAGAGGGGGCAAGAGCAGAGCCAGTATGTTCTGCGGCTCCCGTGTCGCCCACCCTGCATGAACAAAACCAAGAAACCCGACTCTTCCTCCATCCAACCCCATCTCTGCATCCTGCTCTGTGCTGGGCAGACGCGAGAGCTCAGAGCCGTCCTCTGTGGGTTCCAGAGGGACGCTGTGAAGGGACCTGCCGTGGTCAGTGGAGCTGGAATGAGCCTGGTTCGGGTCCCGCCTATGTGCCTGTACCGTGTCTCTGGTGCCAGTGACTTGGAGAGCCCATGTCACCTGTTAAAACCTGGACCATGAGGGAGAAAGCTGAGGCCACGCGTGCTGCCCATGGGGAGGGGTTTGCTGCTCGTGGGGCCTGCAGAGGGCGAGCCTGATGGTGAGGTGCGGGAGCAAGATGAGGCCTGGGCCCAGGAGAGAAGGAAAAGCACCCGGAGCACCTCCCCGCCCCGGCTCCACAGTGAAAGCCTCTGGCAGGGGTTAGGAAGCCGGGCGGCGGAAGGCGAACTTCTCCGTAGGGACCACGCAGCCCTCACTTTCCTGTGGCTGCTTGCGGAAGGTTCCAGAACCCTTTGTTTTGTTAGTAACGGAATGTGAGCCATGTTTACAGCAGTGCGAGTTATTCATGAGCCCTCCGCAGACTGCCATCGAGCCGTCCAGCCTTGCTGTTACATTATGCAAGCGAGATGTACTAGA
Organism: Dasyprocta punctata; assembly: GCA_004363535.1. NCBI lineage: Eukaryota > Metazoa > Chordata > Mammalia > Rodentia > Dasyproctidae > Dasyprocta > Dasyprocta punctata. The sequence continues at coordinate 13,372 of RJWM01037232.1, forward strand.
GTGTGCACACGCTGACTCTCCTCCCAGGGGCCCTAAGTGGCACCCGAGGGATGCACGGAGCCCTCAGCAAACCACCCTTCGGTGCCCCTGCGCCCCGCGAGCAGGAATGATTCATGATGCCTGTTTCCGTCTCGGTTCCATCGTCCTCACCCCGGCACCTGGCTGGTCCGGGTGCCGCCTGTGAGGAGGAGGCGGGACTCAGAGGTCACTTAAGGTGATGGAGCCAGGGCTTCGTGGTGGCACCGTGGACAGCAGCACCCACCTGCCGGGCTCCCCTTGCTGTGGGCACTCCCAATGCACCGGGACCCCCTGAGGCTGCACGAGGAGCCCGAGATTGTGAGTGCTGAGTGCCCCGTCCCCAGGAGGTGAGGTCCCAACTGGGCCTCAGGGTGGTGGGGTCGTGCGGTGGCACAGCTAGAGCTGTCCTGTCTGCCTGGCCAGCTCCTGCCGCAGGGATGAGACCGCTCAGGCCCAGTGGTGTCTCCCTCCTGGAGGCCGCACGGCCAAGGCGGGAGGCGGGTGCTGGGCCCTTTGGAGTGAGGGCACTGGGGACTCCTCTGGAGGCGTGTTCAGGTAATCAGGATGTGGCTGTTGGGTCGTTGGGGCGAGGGTGTTCGGGATTCTTCAGGGCGAGGGTTCTGGGGTCCCTCAGGTACAAGTGTTGGGACCCTTGCAGGTGTGTGTGTCACGTGTATTGTGAATAGCAAGTGAGTTTATCATTGAGGGGTCATCGTCTGTGCTTATTTATGTGCTCATTTACTTGCAGTACTGGGGATTCAGTGAACCTCGGGCCTTTACACTAAGCTACATCCCCAGTTCATTTTTTTAAATTTTACGTTTTGAGAGTCTTGCTAAATCATGAAGTTGCCCAGGTAACTCGTGACCCCCTGCCTCAGCCTCTGCGTGCCGGGTTAGCCCCCACGCCCTGCAGTGACAGGAGCTGGATACCCCCTTGCGCTGGGGCCAGCAGAGCCTGTAGAAATTCACACGAGCGTCCCCTGTTGGTTGGTCATCTTGCCAGTGTTTATGTTACCGCAGCCAATCAGAGGCACAGCCAGGAACGTGAATGGAAATTTCCAGAAATAAGCCATTCCCGGGTTTAAACCATGCACCCCTCAGGGACAGCGTGGGGAAATTTCACCCCATTCTTCTCTGTAGAGCCAGGGTGTGGGGTGTCCCCTCTTTGACGCTGTGCTCACGGCTACCTCCCTTCCTCAGTGGGTGTCCGGTCATGGGGTGAGCCGTGGCAGGACTGCAGCACCCGCATCCAGGAACCCCGAGTTTCACTTCGTAATGTCTTGAGGTACGAGAGCGGCGATGCTGGCTCCATGGCGGATTTTCTGCTTTGTCACTGGTTTTGTCGGTAATCTCTCCTGGTGCCTCGTTTACAAAGTGAGCTCTGTAGTAAGGGTTTACTTCTGGGAAAACCCAGCCAGTGTGGGGTGGTGCCACCTGCATCTCAGCACCCATCGGGGGTGCAGAAAGGGGGACAGATGTCATCGCGGGTCTGCACTGGGCAACACAGGTCCCAGACAGCGAGCGCCTCCAGCCCCAAGTGGCAGCTGTGTTTGCCTCACGTAGTCAGGTGTCAAAAAGCTGGTCACAAAACCTGAACTACTGGATCAGAGTTCGAGGAGTCCATCCTGCCCCATGAGGGGTGGCCCCGCTGTTCCCAGGAGGCAGGGCTCGGCAGCCCCCAAGACAGCAGGCTGAGGTTGCATCTTCCCCGGGGCTGCTGATTGACTTCTCACCTCAGAGACTGCCTGGAAGCAGGGCCGAGTTAGTCAGCGAAGGAGATCCTTATCCGAGGGAAGGGGGGCCAGGGAGGGCTGGTGAGCAGCGGCTGGCCCAGGAACGCGGTGGACTGTAGCGTGAAGGATGGCCGGCGAGGAGCGGGCAGTCGCTTGGGCTTGGCTGAGGTGTGGTATTAATGACATCGTTAAGGCCCCACGCGTTTCCTTACCCTGTGGGCGTTTGTGCACAGATATTAATGTGGTCCATTTCTGGAGGCCGCTGTGTTGCTGTGTGCAAAATAACAATGACTGAGGTGACCGCAGTGCGCTGGCGGGGGACGTGAGCCCGGAAGGAAATCGGCTAGGGGCTAGTTGCTAAGGGCGGATATTTTTCCAGAAGTTTTTCCATTTCTAATTCCATCAGCAAGGCAGTAGACCATAGGGAGTGCTGTCAGGCAGCTGGACTCTGCCTGGGGCCTGGAGCCTCTGCCCTGCCACCATGGACAGTGGGGTGCATGCCTCAGTTTCCCTTTGTTGCCTGAGCAGAGCAGACCTGTGAAGCTCAGGTACCTGATCAATCACTGGTTCAATCCTGGACACCCGATGCCCCAGGGCAGGGAGGGAACTGCATTTATCTGTTACAGTTAGGGGAACAGGCACAGGAGGACAACGTCATTCTCCACAGGGACACGAACCCCAAGTGGGAGACGAGATCCCAGCTTCCAGCCTGGAGCCTCCATCCGTGCGTCAAGGGACAGATGCGATTGCTCCTCTGAGTGAAGCCCCCGGCCTTGGCTCCGCCCGTCCCCAGCGCCCTCTGGTCCCAGAGCTGAGGCCCCGCTCACCCACCTGACAGGACCGGACACTGGTCCCCAGCTGTCAAGTGCAGGTGGCCTGCGGCGAGGTTATTATGGGAACCAAGGAGACACTGCCACTGTCAGCCTGTGGGGGCCATCTCCGTGCTCACCAGACAATGGGACACCCCGTCACAAGGCGGCCACAGGTGGGGCCACAGGACCAGAGAGACCACACTGAGGAGGCCACCACACAGCCACAGGGCGGGAGAAGCCCCAGGAGGTGCTGTGGACAGTGTCCGGGTCAGCAGGGCTGAGGAGGGGCACAGGGCCGCATGGCTCGGGGTATTCCGGGCAGGTGCTGGACCCGGGGCCACACACACAAATGGCGCCAGTCTCACGTGCTGATGTGGACCTGGCCGCGTCCTGTCTGTCAGGTCCATGGCGGGGCTGGAATGGCAGCATCCAGAGAGCGAGAGTCCACCACGCATATTTAGAGTGGGGGACGCACCCGAGCAGGCGCAGGCTCATTCCTGGGTGTGCGCTGCCTCCTGGGATCTGAGGCATCGATTTATGTCACCAGGAAAGCCGTCCCTGACTCTGCAGACCCGGGGGCCCTCTGTCAGCAAATACAGTGCACACGAGATTAGCCAGCACCCTGCTGTCACTCCTGCGGACTGTGGCCTTCGTGGCCTTAGAACAAGGAGGAGACGCAGCGCAGCTCCTTTGTCGCAGCAGCCTGCTGTGTGGCATGTCGGGGGGTGGCCTCTCACCACTTAGCTAGACTTCCTGGAAGAGGCTCCACTGGGGTGCCTGTCCCCTGCAGACAGCCTCAAAGCCACCCAGAGGCTGTGCGGGGAGGGTCGTCTGCTCTGCATCCACAGTGACCCTGTGCTCACTGTCTCCGAGTCTGGGCGGGAAGCTCACCTAGCAGAATGGTACTCATGACCAGAGGAATGGGAGAGGAGGCCATGAGATCAGGGCGCAGGAGGCCAGGCTGGGTGTCCCCAGGCAGAGGGGCATCCCAGGGGAGCAACTCATGCCTCACTGGGCAGTTGGAGCTGGGGTCTAAGGTGTGTGCTATGGATTAAAAACTGGTGGTCAACTTAGCACCAGTTGAATTACATCAGCATGGTGCTGAGTATAGATGGCCCACCTGAGGGAAGTTACCAGCATAAGTAGAGACATGGAGGAGAAGCGAGGCATTGTGGGTTCTTTTAAGAGTTGCTGTTTCGAGCTGATGGTTCTCCTGGAGGAGCTTGTCATGCTGGCTTCCTCGATATGAATTCAGCCATTATCATCGGAGGAGCTCGGGACCTCATCCCTGAGAGTGGCTGTGGTTCACCTTGGGGGAGCTCTGCTCCTCACACTGTGCATCGCTTCCTGGCTCCGGAGGGGAAGATGTGTGCTGGAGAAGCTGGTCACGCTGGGCTTCCTGACCTGTGCTCGACTGTTCTCATTGTCGGAGGAGCACAGGACTTCGTTGCCGCTGAGGATGCCCGTGGTACTCTTCAGGGAAGCCCCACTCCTTATTTTAAGCGCGACTTCTTGGCTCCAGTGTAGAACCCTCAACCTACTGCACAGCTCCTTCACCCCGCTGGCACAGACTTTCTAGTTTTCACCGCTGACCTTTGGCCTTCCCAGCACAGAACCGTAAAATAGACTGGCGTGAGTCCTTA